>JAJOOS010010923.1:0-20399 GCA_029582725.1 Solanum chiquidenum | reverse complement strand
AGCAACAAGGCGAGTTCTAACGTTGCGCACCGTTAAAAAGACTTCTAAACAAAAGAATTATCAATGCATGCAAAACACTATTCAAGAATTGCTTATTTACTACTCATACTTTGTTAATCGCTCATGGTTCCCACAACCCTAGTTGTGGATTTTAGTTACCCATAATAGCAAAAACACAATTCATAATCTTAGATGAAGAAATCATGAACTTACGTAACGAGAATAATAAACCCAGAAGTTCAACTTGAATTTCAAAACCAAATTCTTCAAAACGAACTTAGGAAATCAATAATTGTTAGGGTTTTACAATTGATCTCCAAAGTCACAAGGTAAAACTAGAATAATAATGTCTAACCCCTCAAAACGAGGTTTACATCCCCTATTTATAGAAAACAAATCCTAAATAAAAAGGAAAACAAATTAAGGAAAGTTTGTTTCAGGTACGCGTCTTCATTCCACGAGACTAACTTACGGACCGTCGATGGATCTACGGTCCGAAGTCCCTTCGGTCAGCCAGGACTTAGAAAATATTTCAGCTTCCAAAAACCAGCTTCTCTAAAGCAAACGATGGATGTACAGTACGGACCGTAGATCGATCTACGGTCTGTCAATCCCCCTCTGTAGCTCTATACTTGGAATCTTCAAAATCAGGTACTGGAACCCTCGCAGTACCCATCTACGGATCAACAGTATGGTCCGTATATCCATCTACGGACCGTCAATGGGCACCGTGGTTCCACACTTGGTCAGATTTTCCTGATTTACCTCCATGCATTGGCTGCTGATCTACGACCACCTTCTATGGAGCGTCAATAGACCTACGGTCCTTAGATCATCTCTGTAGATGCCCTTTTCTGCATTCCTTTCAGCTGTCTCTTTAATTCCGCGCCTGAACATCTTTCCTGCAAAATATGATAAAAACACATAAAAACCAATACAAAAAGGCCCTAGACACACACAACTTGTAAGTGAAATGTATTAGAATACCGTAAACTCACGGTATATCAGTTAGAATCAAATTTTATTTTTCTATTAATTCTTAAAAACTGCTCCCTTGGGACACGACCCCAACCCTTGGTTGGGTCACTATATTATCGACGATTGTTGACACTTGAACTGTACGTTAGTGTCGTTTGTCACGATAAGCAATCAAAATGGAGCCGCTGCCGGGGAGTGGTGTTACTTGAGAATTCTTAGTTAAGTAGAATTTGTGATTCTTGCTAATTTTAGTTTTACTAATCTAAATTGTAATTTTGTTTTACTAGTTTGAATATCAGCACATGACTTGGGATGGAAAATCATTATGGATATCACACGGATCATCACCTTCTGAAACTATTGAACCTCAGGGATAACCTCCTAACATTTAAACAGGTAGGGTATGAAACAATTCAGGAAATGTGGCTAAAGTTTCAAACGGTGCTGCAACCATGCCCATACCACAGAATGACAGACAAGGGGAAATTGGAGTGCTTCTATAGGAGTCTAGGACCCGAGAGTAAAAGTATAACTGATCAACTCTGCGAGGGCGGTATGCTACACCAGCCCTATGAATTTGTAGCAAAACTCCTTGATGGCATGGTAGAAGCCAACAAAGAAGCAAAAAGAAAGCAGGAGTGGGACGCACTAGTCACCCAGTTGGATGTTCTATCCACCCGAGTCACCGAATTGGAAGTACAAGACAATGGAAGAGAAAAGCACTCCTCCCTTCGAGAATGTAAACATGGCAAGAAGCAGAGAGGTGTGTAGGATGATGAAGCTTTGTCACTCATTCAGTAAAAAAATTAAGGCCCATGAGAAAATGTTGAATGAGATGAAGGAGAATATCAAAATGCTAAATGAAGCGTCAGCCTCTCATTCCATGACTATTTAGCTGCAGGATGCTCAAATTGGCCATTTGATATCAGGTCATTACCCACCATTCGCTGAGGACTTGCCTAATTACAACATGGGCGACTCCGAAAATGAAGAATAATTACTGACATGCATCGTGCCGCGATGTTAACTAAAGCGTTGTTTGGGAGGCAACCCAAAACCACTTACTATTTTATATATACGTATTGGTAAAATAATGATGTGTTGCGGTATAGGTTGAAATGTGAAAAGTGCTCGAAAAGTGCAGGGTGACAAGCAACAGATCCAAATGGCGAGTCGCTGAAGAGGTCGACAAACTCTTCCTTGTCCGTCATTTAACCCCAATTACTTCCAAAGTTAAAGCTTGTAAAACTCGGTGAGCATGTGAACTAATTGGCGCATTGTCAACTCTGTTAGCGATCACGATGAATTGTTCTGTAAAACTTGGCAAAACAAGTGATTGCTCCGCGACACGCCATCTTGTTCAGTGATTTAGACTGATATCGCCGAGTACGCATGAATTGGACTGCACTTGAGTAAAGCTGAAGCAAGGTGGTTGTGAAGCATTCGAGAAAGTGGGTTGAAAATAGGCGTGTTGAGTTGTTTAGCGGTGTTGTGGAGATTTTGCTGAATTACTCAACGACTCACTTAACGTCCCCACCTCACCTTCTTTTTACTGCTAAAATCTTAGAAGGTCTACACCCAAAATTCGTAGAAGGACTATGCCGCCCTGACAGATAAAGCAACCGCATAGCCAGGATCACTTCTCTACCTCCCTATTTGTCCTACTTATTTTTAGTTTTGGGTATTGTTAATTGCATTTGAGGACATATTGTTGTTTATTTGTGGTGGGGTGAGGCTCACCTTTTGTGTGCTACTTTGTGAATCGTGCATTGTATATATCTGGGTTGTCTATTTTTAATTGTGTTATATATTGCTTTTCGTGGATGTTTGAGCTCATGGCTCCCCTTTTTTATATTAATTAATGCAAATTTTGACCCTTCCAAAAAAAAAAATTATTTTTCGAAAATTTTCGCCACCGCTTTTGTTGAAAGTGACTGCTCTTTTGCAAAATTTAAGTCTCGATTCCGATCAATATTGATGAATTGAATAGTGCTCTCAATCGAACGAACATGAATGTGCGGCATCGACGAGACTAAATGAAGTAGCATAGACAATATGTGAACTATTTGCATCTTGTTGTGATTAGCCATTTATCGAATTGATTCTCTTGTAATGACCATTGCATGTAGTCTTGTTTGACTTAAGTGTCGATGCCTTGTGTGATTAGCTTACTTTGAAACATGCATGAATAAACCTAGAATTTGCCCCGTTAGTCTGATTGATTCAGAAAGGTGTACTCTTGAGATGATCTTAGGCAACATTTAAGAGTGTGAGCCAAATCTGACATATACCACTTTTATGGCCTATCCGTGTGTGTGAAACTCTTTTAAACACCCCTTGAGCCTTACCTTTCTGAAGAACATTGATGAACCTTAGACCTTACTTGACCCACTACCTATATTCCTCTTGATTTGTGGTTTAGTGAATAGCCAACTTAGGCCAAAAGCCTAAGTTGGGGGGTGTGGTGAAAAGGAAAAGTAGATGTCAAGAAGTGCAAGAAAAAGTCTGTCTAACCCAAGGTATTGCAAAACAAAATGGAAACGCTTCAAAAAAATAATATATATATATATATATACATATATATATTTGGGAATAAAAGTGCAAAAGGAATTGGGTTTCCAAGCAATACATGGAGAGTGAATAAAAGGATGACTTAGAAGAACTAGAAGAAAAAGTGATAAGGGAAAGGAAAATGACATTTTGAGAATACCACATCTCAAGAGGATGAAGAAATCACGTGACCTAAATGACCATACCTTTGCAATAAGCCCCATTACAAGCCTTGAAAAGACCTTTTTGATCTTGAGTAAGCTGAATCGAAAGTCGATTGGAAAATAAGGGCAAACCTATGGGTGAAATCATTCATTTTGTTCATCTTTTTGAGTGTGACCGTTGTATCTGATTCCTGGTCTTAAATTGATTAACTTATGTGTGTGAGTATGGAATCATTCTTTGTGTGAGGGCATTTTGATACTTTCGTTGAGCTTGAACTTACATTAGTAGAAAGTACTGTGAGCTTGAGAATGTTTGGTAATGGTGTGTCACAACTTGAACCTTTGAGTACACAATTGAATCTTCACATAAGTATTTTGAAGTCTTGTTATGTACATTCATGATTGAGTCTTGTGTAGCACTGTTTGAGATACCCTTTTTGAACAGCTGAACTTGAGTTTGCTTGAGGACAAGCAAAAATTTAAGTTGGGGGAGTTGATGAGTCCACAAATTGGACTCATTTAGGGCTTTATTTTAATACAAATAGTGTCCTCAAATGCTTATATTATCTCAATATCTGATGAAAACCTTTAAGTTTCAGGTATTTGAAATTTGAAGGAATGCATGGACACTACTTCGCAAAAAGGAACGAAATGGCTGAAAAGAACAAGAAAATGAAGGCCTGAGGATGGCCAAGTTCACTTGGCGAATCGCCGAAGGGTGTCACTTCGCCTTTTGTTCCAGTGTGCTGAGCCCTGAAGGAAAGGATAAAGTCGGCGGAAAAAGGGAGCAGTCGGTGGATCACCAAAAAGGTCCGCGAATCAATACTATGTCGCCCAATGATCCAGAGCACGACAATGCCGAAGGATGGTGTAAGACGGCGAAGAACTACACCAAAGGGCGAATCGCCGAATTGATCGGCGATTATGACTAATGTCGCCGAGTGATCCGCCGCAGCACAGATTTTTGAAAACTATAAAGACTCGTAGAGATTATAACTGATCAGTTTTTATCAGATTTTAGTATCATATTTTTTATCAGCTTTTGGATTCAGTACTATTTTTATTTTACTCTCAAGTTTGTAAGGGTTTGAAGACTTAAAGAAGAAGAGGGTTTCATCTCTTCCAATTTGGAAGTTGGTCTCTTGGATTCTTCTTTCTTTGCTTAAATCAAGACTTATTTCTCTATACCCATTTGATTTCAACATCATTGAAGGTATAAATCTCTATCTCTTGATGTGTGGCTAAAAACCCCCATTCTTGGGGTGTGATTTAGCAAATATGTGTTGATATTACTGTTGGGTCTTGCTTGCTGATAGGTTAGATGTATTTTAATGGTGATTTCACTTAGTGATTGTGGTATAATTTAATGGGTTTGTAGTTGCAACTACAAAGCAACCCATGTGTTTCGGCTTGCCCGAGAGGGAGGTCGCGAAACCAAAACTACTAGACTGATGGCCTAAGGAGTGGGTCGACATGAGGTTCAGCCCGAGAGGGTAAGACCTAGTCCCATATCCTAACACTCAGCTCGAGAGAGTGAGTGGGGTAAGGCGTAGGTTGGTCTTCATGCGGCAAATGGGTGTCCGAGAGGAACGTATTTGACACGGGGTAAGTTGCTCGAGAGGGAACTTATTTCCACCTAAAGCTTAGCCTAGTCACTATTATCTTGCAAATTTCCTATTGAAAGCATGTACCCAACTATTTATCTCAACTTGTATTGCGGTCACACCCCAAGAACTCTTCCCCATACTTGATTTCTTTGTTATTTTTGTTGTTTCTGTTATACTTGTGACAAAACCTCCAAATCGATATTTGACACTTTAGTGTCCCCCTTTAATTTACAATGTTTCTAATTGTTAATGTCTTTAGCTACGACTAGTTAGAACCAAATTTTATTTTTCTATTAATTCTCAAAAACCGCTCCCTTGGGACACGACCCCAACCCTTGGTTGGGTTACTATATTATCCACGATCGTTGATACTCAAACCGTAGGTTAGTGTTGTTGGTCTCGATAAGCAATCAAATATCCAATCTAAGTTTGAATATATAAATACTGAGCAAGAGTTTAAGATACTGAACAATAACTAAATACTAAAGCTGAATCTGTCTATGTCTGAAATAAGCCTCTAATTGACTAGAGATGCTGGGACATGCCCCCAACTAACTCTAGTAAAACTGAAACTAAAATGAAAGACTGTATGTAAAAGAACATGTCTATCGTCCTTGAATAATGAGGACTCACCATTGATACTGCTGAATACGGATTGGGAACCGAAATACACATGAGCTGAATGATGAGGACTTGAACCTACATCACAAAAATATGTAGCGCAGATTATGCGTCAGTACTTGGAAGGTACTGAACATGCAGGATAGGATAAAGCTGAACAAATATATAACTGAACTAAGTATACTTAGCAATGATATAATCAAAACATGATGAATATATTGAAATATAGTGAAGTATACTAAACTGAATGCAATGAGGAAGTACATAACATGCTAAAACTGAATACTGAAATATAACTAGGAACCTGGTCAATTGCACTGGAGCCTGACTGTGGGAACTACTAATAACCGACATAAAACCACATGAGCTAAATGTGGAGTCCGATGTATATGCCCCATCGAGAGGACCCAATATACCTTGCCAAGGGTATAGAGGCATGACTGCGAGATCACTAAATATGATGCACATAGAGGGGATTTATAAACCTATGGGGGCATGTAGTTCTGGGACTATGAGGGTGACTGACCCTAGTCAAACTCAGTGTTAAGCCTACTCCCAAATGGAAATGTGTACAATACAACATAACTGAAATATACTGAATAGCTCGATATTCTAACATGTGAAAATATTGATAATGAAACATTTGAAAAACTGAGGCATGTATATTTGTTTATCTGTCCTAGCTAGTGTAATTCGTGAACTAAACGAATCTACACAACTAGGGTTCTGAATTTCATGCAAGGAACTAAGCAACAGTGTTACAACAACATGAAAATCTGATTAGGAATATTCTACAACTAAATCACAACAATTTCTAATATTCAAGAAACTCTAGGTCCAGATAATATGAAGGGAATCAAAAATTTGACTGAATTCTAGGGACCTAGTGGGTGAAAGGAACCCACTAGTGAAATCCCACATACCTGGTGATGAATTTCACGAAGAAATCTTTCGATTTTGGGGTTGGAACTGAAGAAAACTTGTTGCGTTCTTGGAGAGGGTTTGGTCGACTGTTTCTCGTTTTTTCATTTAAATTGGATGAATTTTGGAGAATTAATTGACTAGGGTAAGATCTAATTAAGTTACTAGACTAAAACTGACCTAAACAATGTAGTTCAGGGGTTAAATGACTTATTAACGTTTCAAGCACACCTCATCCAATTCTAGGTGCAAACGATCGTTAAACATTATAAAACCCAACAAATGAGTTAGGGTCCAATCCCACAGGGAGCGGTACATGTTCAAATTCAATTAGGAAGTACGAATGTGATCTAACTAGCTATAGGAATATAAATTATCAGAAAAAGAACAAGTCAAAAGGGGTGACACGAATGTCAAATGGGGGTTTTGGTTTGTAATTATCAACTACAACACAATCAAACAATAATGAAATAACAATAAGGAGAGGAATTCTCGGGATGCGATCGATTATAGGCAAATTCGATATATGGGTAATTGAAACTACTAATAAATAGCTAAATATTAGTGGGTAGGCTAGACTATAATTGAAATAGTTCTCTCGAAAAACTATTCCGCTTCAAGTGATTTCTCTCGAACATCAACAACCATAGCAATTAAGAACAGCCCACAACCTTAATACATATTCTCTCTCGAGCAAGATGGGTAGGATTGGGTTTAGGATTCACTCTGTCGAGCTGAACCCAAATCAACCCAATACCTACAAATCATTAATCAATAATCCTAGTTCTAAAACCTCTCTCTCAAGCAAGCTAAGAACACAAAGATAGAATTGCATTGGCAACTACAATTCATAAATTAAACCAAAATTAATGATTAAACCCACTTCAATATAGCATTTAAACTAGTAATTAACAATACCCATAAACTAATTCAATCCATAATCACATGATCACACCCCAAGAATTGGGGTTTTATACAAACATCATAAAAGAATAAAAACGATTACCAAATCGATTAGCCATCAACTGGGTAAGAGTAATTAAGCCTATGCAATGGTTCAATTTGCAGAAAATTCAAAACCAACTTGCAAAATTTCCAAATTGAGTCTCAAAACCTTCAAGTCTACTAAGAAACTCAAGAGAAAACTACTCTAGACTAAATGGATTCTAAAATTCTATCCAAAATTGATACTAGATTAACTTTTAAAACTAATATATAGTCGCTAAAAATAAGCCACGAAGAATCGATCGGTGAAGTAAGTCAGGCTCGGTGAGCCGCCCATTGATATCTTCCATCGCCTTTTTGCCTTGGCACTCAGTATCCTCAAGTTCTGTGACTTTGGGCGATCTCTCTTTGCATCGTGGAACTGCTCGGAAATTCGCTGAATTCTCCTTTTCATCGCCGACTTGGTTTCTTCCTTCTGGGCTTGGTACACTGGAACTTTAGGCGGTGAGATCAGCCACCTGGCGATACGCCTCTTGGCGATCTTCAGGTTGGCCCTTCTTCATTTCTTCGACTTGTTTTGTTCCTTTTTACCTATTAGTGTCCTTGTTTTGCTTTTCAATCCATATACCTGAAAATCAAGGCATTAGCATCATTTTATAGCAAAACATAGACATTTGATGACATGAAATCTATAAAAACAAAGCCATAAATGAGTCCAAATCTCAGAATCATCAACGATGTAGTTTAGGTGTCCATCGATAGGGGAAAAGACCAAAACGACCCTAACTTAAAATTTGACATGGCCAACGATGGGCCTGACCAATGGACCGTCAATTGACTGACGGCCCGTCCTTTCAGTCCGTCGATTGGCTTCAAAGGATGGGATCTGGTAGGTCTGAACCACAGCCTGGACCACGAACCGTGGTCTGACCTACAGTCTGTAGGTCCATACTTAACTAGAATTTTCTGGGGTTCTATGGGGGGTTGCAGGTGGCCAACCACGTACCCCACCTACAGTCTGTGGTTCAACCTACGATCCGTAGGTGGCCTCATTGGTGGCACCTACAACTTCTAAAAATTTACAGTTTGGTCTTTCTAGCATACAGGGCGTTACAGTATTTCTGGGATGAACCATATTTATACAGGGTGTATGCTGACAACATCATTAGGCAATGTATCCCTTAGGCAGAGATGTTGAATATCTTAGAAGCCTGTCACTCCTTTCCAGTAAGTGGTCATCATGGGGGGGCACGGACTGCCCACAAGGTACTCCAAAATAGGTACTACTGGCCTACAATCCATTAGGACTCAATTGAATTGGTCAAGGGCTTTGATGTGTGTCAGAGGCAATGAGCCATTTCTCATCGGCATGAACTGCCAATGACCCCTATTTTGGAGGTGGAATTGTTTGATGTGCGGGAATTGATTTAATAGGACCATTTGTGAGCTCATATGGGCAAAAGTATATACTGGTAGCAGTGGACTATGTGTTCAAATGGGTTAAGGCAGTCACTCTGCCTGAAAATGATGGTAAGAGTGTTGCTAGTTTTCTGAAGAAGAACATATTCTCAAGGTTTGGCACACCTAGAGATATTATCAGCGATGGAGGCTCACACTTTTGTAATAAAGTGTTTAGTGCAATTTTGGTTAAATATGGGGTTAAACAGCACAAAGTAGCAACACTGTATCATCCGAAAACTAATGGTCAAGTTGAGGTATCGAACAGGGAAATCATAGCAATATTGGCAAAGACAGTGAATGCCAACATAAAAGATTGGGCAAGGAAATTAGATGATGCTCTGTCGGCATATCGGACAACTTTCAAGACACCCATTGGTATGTCTCCATATCAGTTGGTGTTTGACTTTAAACGGGCATATCTCGCTATACGAGCTCAAAAATTAGAAAATTCAGTGGCATTGGAAAGACGATTCCAAGACCTTTCATTCAATATCTTTTTTTCAACTAACTTTGAAAACGCACTAACTGATTTCTATTTTGAGAATCCATTATTTTTCACAACTACTAAAAAGTGTAGTTTAAATTTTGTTTTTCATTCTTTTTTTTTCTTTTCATTTCTCATATTTTTACACTAAAATATTAATTAAAAAAAATCTCACTTAATAATAAACACTTATATCTACAAAGGAGATATTTAAGACCAAAATTTACCATCTAAATCACGTGTGAGAAATATCATATATCCCCCTAAACTTTGCGAGATGATCAAATAGACCCTATTTGGATTTATTTTTTTTAATAAAAAAAGTTAAATAAATAACTTGGAAAAAAAATTCACTTCCGTCAAACGACAAAAGTATCTGAGTTATTTGTGTAATTAAAGTTATGTCTGAACCCCTTTATTTAACTTTAGTTATATTAACTATAAATCGCAAAGTCAAAGAGTATATCAAACTTCAATAACAACAAAAACAACATTACTAATAATTATAATAATATTATTATTATTATTAATAGTAATAATAATAATACAAATAATCTACACAATATTTTTTAAAATGATCAAATAATGTAGTAGAGATCGACACTTTATAAAAATTAGAAAAAAAAACATATTAAATACCTTTTGTAACATAATTATAAAATATTTCACTAACCACAGTTAAAACTCAAAACACTTTAGACATGCAGGGTTCAATAACCACAGTTAAAACTCATATAGTTTGCATTCGTGTGTTATATTAGAACACTCAAATCACTCTCCAAAACCAAATAAAAGAGTGAGCGGTCATAGTCAATATGAAAACACAACGAAGAGTTGGGATCGAATCCCACAAGTAATGGTATATGGTGGAGAATTCCATTTCAAGAATTTGGACTTTAAATTAGCTCATTTGTAATAGTAAGAACAATTGGATGGATGATACCACCAACTTAATATAAAGATTTGGTTATCAACTATCGTAATTAAACTAAGAAATTAAAGCAATCAAGAGTTAACAAGCAATCTAAGGGTGCAGGGATTGGAAATCGATGTCACATAGGGGTAATTGTGTTGCTCTATAGTGATGATCATTCATGAATAGGCTAAGTCATCTTTATTGACGCTAATCATCTTTCGATCTCAAAGCATCTATGGATAGAATCTCCTTTTGGTCTCATCTAAATGCCAACCTAAACAACCCAATGCCTTACTATATTCTCTCTTTCAAGAACAAGGCAATTAGATACGATCCATAACTTCTTTTTCAAGCAAGCTACAAACATCAAACCTAAATTGCTAGTATTGAACTAATTACCCACGTCAATCAATCTATTTTGAGAATCAACCGGATATCAGAAGTAGGAATTAAGTTTGAAACCTTAACACTTAAGTTAATCCCATGATAATTAGACCAAATTCATGTATGAACGACAAAAAATAGAGAATAGCACAATATCAACTACATTAAATCAACACCCATCCCCATTTTAGCACCCCCTAGATCATGGGGTTTCAGCAACCCATCACATAAAGTAATGAAATTATACATTTCATGAAAGCATCCATGGGTAACTTGAAATCAAGAAATTGCAAGTAAACCCACTTTGGATTCAACTTCAGTGTATCAAAATCAACCACCAAGTTGTCAAACCCCAAAAGCTATAAAAGTGTTCTTTGAAGGTAAAGTGTTTCTCTCCCAAAAACATACCTTCTCAAAATTTGGCTCAAAATCCATTTCATGACTGACTCGATGATATTAATCGGGCTCGTCGAACCTGTTAAATGAATCTCCCTTCTCTCCTTAGCTCACCTTATAATGCTCCAGGATTCAGGTGCTTGAAACTGGGTTGACAAACTCAATTGAGCCAGCCTTTCACATTCGGTGAATCGTTGAATACCACCTTAGTTCGTCCTTCAAGCACTCAATATTTGCTTTGCACACTGTTGCTTTGGGCGATATGCATCAGGACCGCCGTTCTCCTTCGGTGCATTGTCGGTTTTCCGTTGACCTTCTTTGATAGACACAAGTGCAATGCACTGTCAATTTTGGTGAGGTTGTGCTCAGTTGGCGATCTGCCCTTCTTGTTAGGCGATCAAGAGTTTTTACTTTGAACTTCTTTTTGTATTGTTTGCTATTCTTTCAACCATCAGTACTTGCCTTGTCCAATTGGCTTCATATTTGCAAATCATCAATAGTCTATGAGAATAGGACAAAATTAGGCAGAAAACACTATTTACTGAGCTAAATGGACCTTAAATGGGTTCAAATTTACCATTCATCAACACCCCATCATAAAATTTTGCTTGTCCTCGAGTAAATCAAGAACACAATAAGCTCTACAACAATACTCAATGAGAGCAAGTGCCATAACAAGATTACTCTCAATAACAAGTTACCCACAATCATGATCAAAAAGCTTCAATGATGACTAGCTAGTCTCAACACAAGCTCAAGCTCACTTTAGGTTGTTTTCTAATGCAAGAACATGTTTCAACAAATGCATTCAACTGCCCTCACATCTAGAACAATTCCATGCTCTCAAAAATCAAATTATCAAAGGTATAAGGACTCGATGCAACTCTAACTCTCTCAAAAGAGAAACACATGCAAGCTTTGTCCTATAAGTTTGTCCATATTTTTTTATCATCACATAACATAGTTCATGTAAAATCTCGAGGGTCTTTTAGGCTTGTAATGGGGCTAAGGGATAAGATATGGACAATTTGGATTGGTGACTTTACCATTAGAAAACATTGTTGCAATCATCATAACCTCTTCTCAAGTTATTTTCCTTCTTTTTTCATTTGAGAACTCAAACCTTGACTTCTCACTCAATTTATTTTGAATCCCCTTTTATTTCATTCACTTCCCTTTTTCATTTTCATTTTTTTAAAGTATTTTGTAATGGTCTTCCAGTAATTTCTCTATTTATGCCTCCTATTATACGTTTAGACCTTTTCTGTAGCAACCCAATGTCATTTAGGACTTGCTGGGACTGACTGTTTGTTCACCTGGTCATTCATTTAGGTTTTATGCGAGTGTTAGTGTTTTGGGAGTTTTTGAACCTTGAACAGACATTTTTATCAAAAGTTCAGGAAGATTCCCTCAGAATCCAATTTGACGATTCCATCAGCTTCGAAAGGGTTATTTTAGGCTAGTAGCATGGTCGGCATGACTCTAAAGGTTTTTAGTGTGAGTTGATGTGATTAGACATTTTAACTTTAAATTTTAAACCTAAGTTTGACTTTAGTCAACATTCTTATTAAACGTGCTTGGATGAAAATTCTGTCGACATGTTTAGCTCCGAAATATCGAGTATGGTCTAGATTGACCTTTCGTTCATGTAGCGAGGCTTCCGAGGTAATTTCGAGCCCCTTTGTCAATTTTGACTTAAAAAATGAAAGTTGGGTGTGGGACACACTTTTTTCAAGATGGCCTCGTATGTAAATTTTGACAGCGCCATAGAGTCGGGTTTATCAAATTTTGTATGGTTGCATATCTAGTTTTCGTGCATGAGAATCCAAACGAGTTCAGAATAGCCCATCAAAGTTTTTAAGTTTCTAAAATAAATGCTAAAATCTGGTGCATTTGTAGTAGAGATATCAGCTCATTTTGAAAACATCAAAACCCCAAATCTCTATCATTTCTAGGCCAAATAAGGTGATTCAATGTTTGGAAGCTTCATTTTGTTTGTAGCTTAACTTAGAGTGATCGAAAGTTGTTGGGTACGTGTCGCTTGAGGTAAAATCATGATAAACTAGACTATTGTATCTCTTTTCGAGTTCTTGATTTTGGCTATATTGATTTGGTGATATGTTGCTCATTTTAGATCAGTTTTGGGTTATTCGAAGTCCCACATATCAGGAATTTTCTAGGCTACGTCGTGGAGTGTTCAAGGCATGCTAGGCATCTTTTGATTTTGGTAAATTCCAAGTTTTACCTGCTACATGTTTTTAAAAAATTATTAAACTGTGATTTATTAGCATGTTAGGTTTTCACAGCGTTTCGAGCCTTAAATTATGTTCCATTTTGGAACACAAATTCGGGGCACTATTTTAGGTCTTTTGCATGTGTCACATCTTGAAAGTATGGTGCGGGTCCCACGATTCCCACTTCGACTACACAATTGACCCATCTTCATTTGTTGTGATTTTGGTGTCTAACCAACCATACTAACGTAGTGATCCTATATTTGATAGTGTGGGAGCGTTCTAAGGTCGTTCGGAAAGGAAAAGTTCTGGCGAAGTAATTTGGAGCGCGCGTAGTCGACCTAAAGGCAGGCGGCTTCCTTTCTATCTAGATTGAGCCTGAATGTGTGAACTCATGTTTATTAGTGTGAATTGGGGACGGGGACCTAGTAGTCTTACCTCTCTTCTTAGATACTATGTTTTAGGTTTGATAAACATTATTTCAGGCATAGTACCTTGCTAGTTGGGTTGTTTGAGTTCGTGTATGCTATGTGAATTACTTTAATTTACTTGTTTTTTGATGCATGTCTAGCCTCATCCTAAGATAGACCAGTGTTGCCTTAGACTCTCAAACTTTGTTGCTTTGCTTTGTCTCCGACGTTGTTTCAGAAAAACTAGATCCTTGTAGACTAAAATAGTAAACTTGTGTCAGATAGTATGAGTCTTAGTTTAGGAAAATTCATGACTTATTAGCTATTGTATCCTCTCTCTCTCCCTATTTTTGCGGTTCTGATGTGTTACCGGAGGTTTATGCTATCGCGACGACTGGAGATTGAGTTGTACTAGGCTGGGAGCCTTCTCTAGATACCTTTGGGTGGGTGGCATCCCACGGTTACTTGACTTGACATGGGATTCAATCCATCAGATTCACATTATTTTGAACTCTTGGCACAAGCTGTAACCTTAAATATATTCTCACTTGGTAAGTATTTATAATTTTATTTTTCACTTCTTGTTATAAATATTGGGTAAAGTCAATTGTTTCAATTAATACACCACAAAAAGACAATTAGCTATAAAATTTATTGTTAATCTATTGTCAAGAGACAACAACTATCCATTGTTAATCTTGTTTTTAGTTTAGTTATATGATAAATGATTGTTTTGTAACAAAATTATTGTCATAAATGATAAAATTCAGTAAATATATGTGTGAAACTAACTATTCTCATAATGTATGATATAATTTAATTTTAATTGTTAGCTTCTCAATATAATTTTGCAGTTGTATGTGATGAACTCAATAGACTCTTAGCCAAGAACGCTTTTGACAATGGAACTTATCTTTGCTTGGAAAAGCCATTCAACGAGGAAATTGTGAAATACTTATGGCAACTTGTATTGAGCGAAAAATGCAAAGGGAGAAATCGATAAAAGGTTTAGAGCCAAATGGCCGAAATCATATGAATGTTGATGAAATTTATGATAACAATATTGTAAGAGATGAAGAACAAGTTGGAGAGAAGAATATGCATGTTGATATTGAGGAACATAACAATAATATCCATAAGGTTGAAAATGATGTTGTACAAGCTGATAAATACAAGTTGAAGAGGAAGAGAGGGAGAAAAGGTATAAAAGAGATCAATGTAGGAGAAAGTTGTAGCGGTGTTATTAATAAGACTGGTACACATAAGAATTGCGCAAAATGGACTGTTGATCTTCATTCCAAATTCACAAAAGTTGTGGAACAACTTGGTCAAGGAAGTAAGTTTACCTCGCTAGTAATTAATTTTGCCTACAATTTGTTTCTATATATATGTAGCTATATAAACAATGAAAATTCATAATTTTAGCTGACGTTATTTATTTGGGATTACGAAGTAGTGATTATTGTATTTACATGTACCTTGACTTGATATAGAAATATTGAAGTAGTGATTAATTCAAAGTTACATCCTTATGGAACAAGTATCCAGTCACTTACAGGTACATCCTTTAAAAAATTGAAGTGTTATACGACAGACATTGTTGAAGTGATGAATGTGTCTGGTCTTACAAGGATGCAAGTATCCAGTCACTTACAGGTACATCCATTAAAAAATTGAGGTGGTAATATTTATCTATCATGTATTTATGTTTGTTTGGCGGGGGGGGGGGTGTATTATTTTGCAAAAAAAATATTTTTAATGAAGTTACTTTCTGATACTCGATTATTAAAAAATATTTAGCTTGGAATGATTTTTCAACGAACACTTCTGAGATCCACTTTTCTACAATGATCTTAATTTTATTTTTTTTATAAAAATCATTTATTAGAACAAAATTTTAATTTTACATCATTTCCACTAGTAAATGTTTGGAAATTATTCTCATCTTTAGTCCTCACATTTTTTTTATCAAAACACTCGCTAAGTAAAGAGGATTAGCAATAAACTTATATTAAATGTTTAGTTATTTGTTGCTAATTTCTATTTTCTTTTGTTATGTTTATTCAATGAAATAATAATATTGCTAATTCAAAAGATTTTTGTCTTTCATCAAATATCTACAAAAAAGTATATTATCATAAATGACTTGATCATGCATTTTAAACATACATAAATGACAATGAGGTTGAGATAATAATTATATCCATAGTCCAACTCTCCTATGAATTTTTTTTCTTTCAGAAATATCGTGAAAACAATTGGAGGCCTCGAAAAGAGAGAAATAATATTCATCATGGATCCTCAATTGATTCTCAACAAAGAAGTAGTTGTAACACATCATTAGAAAGAAAGAAAAAAGGAACTGCAAAAAACTTGGAAAAATGCCTCGTCTTCAAACAAATGTTCCAAATCAAATCCAAAGAATCTCAGAGTTCCCACCAGTTAATATCAACAACATTTTTGCTATTTCAACTCAGCAGCAACTCCATCACCCACAACTTCAGGCTCAACCCCACTACCTCAAAACATCTTTTTCAGCCCAAAATGATATTGGTGGTCGACTACAACAACACAGTTTGTTATTTGGAATGTCGGGTCCAATTATTTGGAGCAATAATTATAGGTCTTCTTTGGCGTTTAATAATGTGGGTCATCATGATTACGACTTAGATAATCATACTCCAAATGGTTATAACTTGGATCTCAATCCTGCCCACGTAACAACACATTCAGGTATTGGTTGCTTATCATGACCAACGACACAAACCTTCGGTTCGAGTGTCAACGATCATTGATAATATAGTAACCCAACCAAGGGTTGGGGTCATGTCCAAAGGGAGTGGTTTTTGAGAATTAATAGAAAAATAAAATTTGGTTCTAACTAGTCGTAGCTAAAGACATTAACGATTAAAAACATTGTAAATTAAAGGGAATGACACGAAAGTGTCAAATATCGATGGGGTTTTTTGTCACTAGTAAGTAAAAACAACAAAAATCACAAAGAAATCAAGTATGGAGAATAGTTCTTGGGTGTGACCGTAATACAAGTTGAGATAAATAGTTGGGTGCATGCTCTCGATAGGAAATTTGCAAGATAATAGTGACTAGGCTAAGCTTTAGGTGGAAATAAGTTCCCTCTTGGGCAACTTACCCCCGTGTCAAATGTGTTCCTCTCGGACACCCATTTGCAGCATGAAGACTAGTTTATGCCTTACCCCACTCACTCTCTCGAGCTGAGTGTTAGGATATGAGACTAGCGCTCACCCTCTCGGGCTAAACCTCATGTCGACCCACTCCTTATGCCATCAGTCTAGTGGTCTTGGTTTTGCGACCTCCCTCTCGGGCAAGACGAAAACACATGGGTGGCTTTGTATTTCCAACTACAAAACCATTAAATTAAACACAACCACTAGGTGAAATCACCATTCAAATACATCTAACCTATCAGCAAGCAAGACCCAACAATAATATCAACACATATTTGTTAAATCACACCCCAAGAATGGGGGTTTTTAGCCACACATCAAGAGATAGAGATTTATACCTTCAATGATGTTAAAATCAAATGGGTATAGAGAAATAAGTCTTGATTTAAGCAAAGAAAGAAGAATCCAAGAGACCCACTTCCAGATTGGAAGAGATGAAACCCTCTTCTTCTTCAAGTCTTCAAACCCTTACAAACTTGAGAGTAAAATAAAAATAGTACTAAGTCCAAAAGCTGATAAAAATATAATAATAAAATCTGATACTAAGTAATAATTCTCTACGAGTATTTATAGGTTTCAAAAATATGTGTTGCGGCGTATCACTCGGCGACATTAGTCAAAATCGCCGAACAATTCGGCGATTCGCCTATGGTGTAGTTCATCGCCGTCTTGCACCATCCTTCGGCATTGTCGTGCTCTGGATCATTGGGCGACATAGTACTGCTTCGCAGACCTTTTCGGCGATCCACCGACTGCTCCATTTTTCCTCCGACTTGATCATTTCCTTCAGGATTCAGCACACTGGAACAAAAAGCAAAGTGACACCCTTCGGCGATTCGCCAAGTGAACTCGGCGATCCTCAGGCCTTCATTTTCTTGTTCTTTTCAGCCTTTTCATTCCTTTTTGCGAAGTAGTGTCCATGCATTCCTTCAAACTTCAAATATCTGAAACTTAAAGGTTTTCATCAGATATTGAGATAATATAAGCATTTGAGGACAATATTTCTATTAAAATAAAGCCTAAATGAGTCCAATTTGTGGACTCATCAAGACCCCCAACTTAAACTTTTGTTTGTCCTCAAGCAAACTCAAGTTCAACTGTTCAAAAAGGGTGTCTCAAACAGTGCTACATAAGACTCAATCATGAATGTACACAACAATACTTCAAACTACTTATGTGAAGATTCAATTGTGTACTCAAAGGTTCAAGTTGTGACACACCATTACCAAAGATTCTCAAGCTCATGATACTTTCTACTAATGTAAGTTCAAGCTCAACGAAAGTATCTAAATGCCCTCACACAAAGAATGATTCCATATTTACACACAGAGGCTAATCAATCTAAGATCAGGAATCAGATGCAATGCTTACACTCAACAAGAAGAACAGAATGCATGTTTTCACCCATAATTTACCCTTATTTTCCAATCGACTTTCGATTCGGCTTACTCAAGATCAAAAAGGTCTTTTCAAGGCTTGTAATGGGGCTGAGTGCAAAGGTATGGTCATTTAGGCTCAATGACTTCTTCATCCTCGTGAGATGTGGTGTTCTCAAAACGTCATTTTCCTTTCCCTTATCATTTTTTCTTCTAGTGCTTCGAAGTCATCCTTTCATTCACTCTCCATGTATTGGTTGGAAACCCAGTTCCTTTTGCACCTTTATTCAAAAATTATATATATATACATTCTCTCTTTCTTCTTTTTTTCTCTTTTTTTAGAAGGGTTTCCATTTTGTTTTGCAATACCATGGGTTAGAGAGACTTTTTCTTGCACTTATTGACTTCTCCTTTTCCTTTTCACCACACCCCCAACTTAGTCTTTTGGCCTAAGTTGGCTATTCGCTAAACCACAAATCAAGAGGATTATAGGTAGTGGGTCAAGTAAGGTCTAAGGTTCATCAAGTTTCTTCCAAAGGAGGGTAAGGCTCAAGGGGTGTTCAAAAGAGTTTCACACTCTCATGGGGAGGCCACAAAAGAGGTCTATATCAAATTTGTCTTACACTCTTTAAAGTTGCCTAAGATCCTCTCAAGAGTACACCTTTCTAAATCAATCAGACTAACGGGGCAAATTCTAGGTTTATTCATGCATGTTTCAAAGTAAGCTAATCACACAAGGCATCGACACTTAAATCAAACAAGACTACACACTTTCGCTAGTGTGCAATGGTCATTACAAGAGAATCAATTCGATAAATGGATAATCACAACAAGATGCAAAGAGCACACATATTGTCTATGCAACTTCATTTGGTCTAGTCGTAGCCGCACATTCATGTTCGTTCGATTGAGAGCACTATTTAGGTCATCAGTATTGATCGGAACCGAGAATTAAATTTTACAAAAGAACAGCCACTTTCAACACAAGCGGTGGCAAAAGAATTCGGAAAAAAATAAAAATAAATTTGGAAGGGTCAAAATTTGCATCAACTAAAATAAAAAAGAGGAGCCATGAGCTCAAACATCCACGAAAAGCAATATATAAACAATTAAAAACAGACAACCCAGATATGCATAAAAACAGCATTCGAAACAATATCAAAGATGTGGACCTCACACCACCACAATAAAAGCGTTTGTCCTCAAATGCAAGTGATAAAATATTCAGCAGTAAAAATAAAGAAACTTAGAGCGGAAGGTAAAGAGGGGGTCCTGTTTATGCATTCGCTTCATCTGCCTATTGATAACGTTCAAATATACTTCTTGAAAAGAAATATAAACGATCGTATGCAATATATTTACCCAACTATGAGTCGGGGTTGATCCCACAGAGAATATGGAAGAATATTGTCAATAGCAAATATTTAACTCGATAATCGTTATATAAAATTGGGGGGATTTAAATTGAAATAAAATAAAAACAATAAAAAGATAGCTTTGAACTAAGTATTTATTTATATATAGATTATTAAAAGTAACTAGGAATGTGTTCCCCATAAGCTCATAACGCGGTAATCCCAATAATAGTAACCCTTTTCTAGTGTATTACATGCAAAGTGATAAGTTAGGTATCTCTAAATCCTTGGTCCGGCATCTAGAGAATTTCACCCCGCACCTTGGTCTGGCTACGTGTGTATAATTTACTAACCCTTACCTTTACCTCATA
The DNA here is from genome assembly GCA_029582725.1 of Solanum chiquidenum. Lineage (NCBI taxonomy): Eukaryota > Viridiplantae > Streptophyta > Magnoliopsida > Solanales > Solanaceae > Solanum > Solanum chiquidenum. Next base: position 20 of record JAJOOS010010923.1, on the reverse strand, counting down.
TTAGACATCATAATTGATGT
>JAJOOS010010922.1:0-15110 GCA_029582725.1 Solanum chiquidenum | reverse complement strand
CAGATTCTTCGAAAGAAGAGGAGGCCAACAACATACCTAGTGAATGAGAAGCATAAAATTTAAGCGGACCTTACTACTAACTCGTGAAACAAAAGATTATGTCATATTTGTGTAAGTATGAGTCTTCACATCAAATGGCATCTCCTAAGGCCTGCACAATTATATCTGTTAGTAACTTTGAAATAATGTAAAACAGAATACACTGGCATTATCTCGATGCAATTCAAATGACCCAACGACATTATCTGTCAGACTGTCACTACAAAGTTGAATGTAGTTAGTTGCTATACTTCCTATGATATCAAAGAGATGAGGCCATGTTGGTTAAGGAACAAATTCAAATAGCAAGTGTATGGAGCGTGAATCCATACATTAACCCTCATTATGTAGGATAATAGAACAAAAAATTCCAAAGTTATTTGTTACCCTCTGAATAGTAAAGTAAAAATTCAAAGTAGACGATCAATTTGACAAGTCACCATATGGGATCGATAACTGGACTAACCTCTTATATATATATTACTTACCTAAACGATAGCATATACTTGCTTCCATTGTGAAGACAAAAATTGCTCTATCAACTGTTGCAATCCATTGTGAAGACAAAAATTGAAGGTATTTTGCTAAAATCTACTAACATTTTTCTTATTGAATGAATTTTCTTGGTTTAATTTGTTATGATTTTTGAATAATGTATTATTTAATTTATTTAAAAACAATCATTTTATGTTAAACTTATGAGTATTTTTTATAGGTTTTAAACTCATGGATATAAATCATCATGTTTCATGTTGTTGTTTTTTGAAGTGGAATGTATTTTAAGAAACTATGGTCAAATACATATTAAAACTTTAATCCAAACTTCACCTAAAATTAGAAGGAAAAAAAACCCGTTCCTAAGTAGTATAGTACTAATAATTACCTCTCTAGTTTTCCTATTTAGAGTATCTTTTATTTATAGTAAGTATAAAATATAAAACCTTCATAACATAAGTTGTCCAAACTGATAGTAAAAAGGATATAAAAACTGCAATATACGACCTAATCCTACACAATTTAGAATTGTAATGTAAGTAATCCTAATTCTTTTCGAACTAGTTTTTGACATCTATATATACCCTCACAATTTATTAACTAAACATAATACATCATACATCTTTCTATTGATATTGATCTTTGATCATGGCTGGTGGGAACTTTATCGCTGCTGATGAAGGGGGTTCTGAGTACCCAGGGAAGTTGACTCGTTACGTGGCCCTTACTTGTATCATGGCTGCAATGGGAGGTTTGATCTTTGGTTATGACATTGGAATTTCAGGGGGAGTTACTTCTATGGATCCTTTTCTCAAACTCTTCTTCCCTTCTGTTTATCGCAAAGAAGCTCTCGACACCTCCACCAATCAGTATTGCAAGTTTGACAGCCAGTTGCTTACCCTTTTCACCTCTTCTCTTTATGTGGCTGCTCTCATTGCCTCCTTTGTCGCTTCTTTTGTTAGTAAGAAACACGGCAGAAAAGTGACCATGTTCCTTGGAGGTCTCTTCTTCTTGTTTGGTGCCGTTCTCAATGCTGCTGCAGTCCATATTAGCATGCTCATCTTGGGTCGTATCCTTCTTGGGGTTGGAGTCGGATTTGCTAATCAGTCAGTACCTATTTATTTGTCTGAGATTGCTCCCTACAAATACAGGGGTACATTCAATGTTCTGTTCCAATTGGCCATTACCGTCGGGATCTTGATAGCTAATATCGTCAATTTCCTTACTAACAAGATCTCTGCTGGTTGGGGATGGAGGGTCAGCTTAGGTGGTGCAGCTGTGCCAGCATTAGTCATTTTGATTTCGTCCTTCTTTCTCGACGATACTCCCAGTTCGCTGATCCAAAGGGGAAAATCAGAGGAGGCAGAGCAACTCTTGAAAAAGATCAGGGGAGTTGACAACGTTGATGCTGAATTGAAGGACCTTGTGGAGGCGAGTGAAGCATCCAACAAAGTAGAACACCCATGGAAAGTCCTTCTCAGAGTCAGAAAGTACAAACCCCAATTGATTTTATCAACTCTGATTCCGACATTCCAGCAGCTAACAGGGATTAACGTGGTCATGTTCTATGCTCCCGTGCTTTTTCAAACGCTAGGCTTTAAGGCCAACGCTTCCCTCATGTCCGCTGTCATCACCGGGGCTGTCAACGTGGGTGCAACTTTTATTTCAGTCTATTGTACAGATAGGTACGGAAGGAAGGTGCTTCTCCTCACGGGTGGCGTTCTAATGTGTGTATTCCAAGCATTAGTTGCAGGTCTTATTGGGTGGAAATTCGGAACTACAGGGGTGGTTGCCACTGTTTTGCCACAAAGCTACGCAATATTAGTGGTTCTGTGCATATGCGTATTCGTGGCTGCCTTTGCATTCTCATGGGGTCCATTGGGATGGTTAATTCCAAGTGAGATTTCTCCACTGGAAGTTCGATCTGCAGCACAAAGCGTCACTGTCTCCATGAACATGTTATTCACGTTTGCGGTGGCACAAGTTTTCTTGAAGGTGTTGTGCTGGATGAAGTTTGGGTTGTTCATCTTCTTTGCAGCTTTTGTGTTCATAATGACTCTGTTTGTCTACTTTTACGTGCCGGAAACGAAGAATATACCGATTGAAGAGATGTCCCGAGTGTGGAGAGAGCATTGGTACTGGAAGAATTACATGGATGAACAATCACCTGCAAAGGAAGTCGTCTAGAGTACTATAGGATTACCACATAGTTTATTGTTTTAGTATAGTTATTTTTTAATCTATAGTATAATAATATTCTTTCTATTTTTTTGATGTTGTGGAATTTCTTAGAATCTGTTAATTTTACATAGTGTTCTTTCTTTCTTTCTTTATGTGCAATATATTCGAGTTTTTAATTCCCAATTACCTACTGTCTTGGAGTATGGATATATATATTAATTCTGGATACTTACCTTGTAGCAATATACTTAGCATTCATCATTACCTAATATGTAGCAAAAAAAATTCCTCACTTACATGTTATACATATTCTAAAATATTAAATTTATAGCATAAAACATTACATATAACACCATTTTTGTTGTAATAACTGTATGTTAGATCAATTTTTGAGAGAAGCCAACGTCATCCCTTCCATAGCTCACGAATCTTAGCTAGCGCAATCAGATAGATCGAAGATGGTAGTCTTCATCATCCATGAAGTTTTGAAGGTTGATGAGAGTTGAATATGGCAATTATTCTGATTCCAATATTCTTAACTTCAAAGGCTAATTATTTATGTACTTCAAGGAACAAAATACAATGTAACCAATTATTGATTCCTAATAGTCTTTTGTTTGGAAGTGATTTTTACTATAGATACATTAACTTTTTTTAATCTAATGTCATTTATTTATAAATAAATTTTACTTTTGTGTACTCTAATGTCAAGGGAATATTGACAGGGTTATTATTTCTAAATTGACAATTTTTCTGTTATTTAATATAATAAAAAAGAAGTCTATTTCGAGAAGAGCATAAACTGTTGCAGCAGAAAAGGCTTGCAAGCAATGACAATGAACGCAATAAAAGTAAAGCCATCACAAAAGAATCAAAAACTGAAACATTTGATACAATCATGCATCTTAGTTCTCATTCATTGAAATCAAGTACAGAGTGCAAAAAAACAACTGACCAAGACCAGTTGCAAATAAGGAGTAGAGATAAAGATGCTCAGGCCCCAAAATTATATTGAAGCTAATTTCTTGGTCAGACCTCTTATTATTCAGAAGGCAGCCTCTTGGATGTCTGGTTCAACTACACTTTTAAGGATAGTAAAATTTATGTTCAAGGGTAACACGAGATCAACAAGGTGCAAAAGGAAAATAAGTCTTGAAGCAAATTTCATTTTTTAAATGAAGTTTCTGATGTCCAGAGACTTCACAGTGGGCATCTCCTCATCCTTGAACTCCTCCCTGCAAGTACAGAGGACTCAAATTCAGTATCTGCACAACATACATGTAGGGATAAGAGAATGAGCAAGCAAAGCCCTATTTATTACCTCTTCTTCTGAGTTTCCATGGCTTCAAGAGCATCCTTTTTCAGTTCTTCTAACTGTGCCTTTGCAATCTTCAGCTCCAATTGTTCTTCGTATTTTGGCAACTCTTCTTTACGAATGCCAAGCCTAAGGCATTAAAAAAAAACATTGATGATCAATTACCTACATAAACTCTGAATCATATATCATCTGAATCACAATGGCTCATACTACATGCTGCTGAGTAAAATAGGCCACAGTTCTTGGTCAGGGAAAAGTAAAATACCCCAAAATAAGTCAACAAATGGCTGAGTAAAATTTTTAGGATGCTGGTTTTGATCATTCACATAACGAGCAACCAACTGCTCCTCAAAAGTTTATAGACAATCAAAAGTTGAACCACTTGCAAATAGAATCAATTAACGTCTGCATAAGGAAGCTTACTTTTGGTTGATCTTATCAAACTCAGCTGTAAGAAGAGCTATTCCCTTTTTGTCGCTCCTCAGTAGTGGCTTTTTTAATTCTTTCTCAACTCTATCCAATGCTGCCATCTGCAAATCCTCTATACCTTGAGAATCAATGAGGCCCCTCCTGCCCAAATAGTAGATGAAAAAGAAAGGGGAGTGAAGAAGTGCTGATACATCTTGTGCCTAAAGACGAATAAAATGTCTGTCTATGAGGCATGGAACAAGAGAGGAAAACACAATTATTCAATAAAGCAATAATTACTGGTAAAATGAGAAAGCAGGTTGATGAAATTGAAGCACATAGCCGCTTTCTCGCACCAAGCCCATTACTGAAGTTACTAAAGTTTCAACAGGAATCATGTCCAAATTTCAGAATTCATTGTAGGATACAAAGGGATATCAGTGAAAATCAACCAATTCTGTGAAAGATAACTAAGAGCATACCGCCTTTATTATTTATTTACTTATTGTTGATAAAGAAGCATACCATCTTATTTTTATAAATACCAAAAGCATGCTGCATGATAACTCACATAACTCATAAAATATTATAACTAGCAGGTAAAACATAAGCATTAAAATGCATACTTGACACGCATCTCCTTCAGTTTCAACAAATATGTCCGGGCATCTGGAATTTCATGTGTTTCTACTTCGATGTTGAACTTAATAATTTCAGACTCTGATAAGAGATTAGCCCTGCAAATATGGGAAATTATAACATTAACAATTGATCATAAAAAATTATAGAAATTCATCAAATAATGCAGCATGCATGTCGATCAATAAAACTACACACTGTTTGGCCATGCAATAAAATAGAGGTTTCTACCTTCAGGTACATGAAAATAACATGTGATTCTTAACTAAAGGTATAAAGTGGATCAACATAAAAGAATTACTGGGACGCCAAACAAAATAAACAAGGACGGACCTATTTTCACATTATTAATAGATAGTTAACAAACTAAATATGGTCCTTCTCCAGCAAACATCTTGATGTTCTGGCAAAGCAGATTAATGGTAACAAGAACTAAATTTAGGAATAGCTGACCTTCAAATTCACAGCTGAGTAGGATGTTTAATATGCTTGCAGGTGAGGCAAAATATTCAAGAGTCGGGGTGGTGGGGAAGGGATATATAGAGAGGAACAAGAAGTATAGTATCCTAAAGGTTTCTCTGGTATTTACAAACTAAATTTGAACTTCATAAGAAAAAGTTAGATATCCTACTTTTGTCTAACAGACTTCATGACTTTTGCATACTCAGATACAGCAGCAGAATCTTCTGGATCTATGGTGATCTTCTCCTTTCGTAGGACACCAATTGCTGTCTCAAGCTTGTTCTTAACCTCATAAAAGATGTCCTTCAATACCTCTTCATAAGCACATGAAAAGTCAGTGTCACAGCAATGCAACAATACACAGATTCAAACAACATTGTAATAGTACAAGCCCAATTTGATCGCTAGAAAAAATCCAACACACTATTACCAAGACAGATAGAATTATTAGGTCAGTGACAAGACTCTAAGAGGACAGTTTGATCAAGGCCTGACAAGAACAATAATATACTATTTCTTAGACACTAACCCATTACGGATTTTCTGGCACAAGATTTCCCTAGCTAGTCGAAACATAGAAATGCCACTGTGAAATAGTGGTAACTCCCCCTCTGGAACACCAGCACATAAGCATAAATAAAGTTGAAGAAAAGTTATCTGAAAGCATACACCCTATCAATGGAGGGACAGGTGAACTAGACACCAAGACCAAACTTAAACTCTATATTGGTCTTGCAAACACCAGTATCAAAGTTTATTTTATGAGTATGCTATTTCCAGCTTAGTTCACCCTAAATAAATGTTACTATCTTGTGCCTTCCTGTGGAGACATTAAACAGTAAAGTATATGTCAACTGGGCCTGCATCACCTATCTAGAGCATAAAGCGTCTTAGTATTAAACTACTTTATTGAAATACAAAGGATGCACCAGATACGTCTCGCATACAACTAATACTGAGGAAAAGCATTATGCTTATTAGAAAAGTAGATGAGACTTAACTTATGCAGCAAAAGGATAATGTTGGCTGCAGTACTCAATCAGAAAGCAAATATAAGAGCAGAAATATCCATACACAGCACGCACATGCATAGGCATTCTTCACAAGTTCCAAGGTAACAGGAATTTAAGAGCCCTAGAGCATCATTCAGAAGCATACCGTGATGGTGTTCCTTAGTCATACTTCCTCCTTATTTTAGTCTTGTTTATGCTATTAAATCTAGGTTAAAATACTGAAGTTACATTTAAAAAAAATACTAACAGAATTACCACATAATGAACAAAACAGAAAATATATTAAAGCTGATTTCTTCAAAGTTAATCGTTCAGATCTTCTGAGTTCTGATACACAAACAAGATAAATGAAAAACAAAAAGTGGTTTGCTTAAACAAAAAGGCCTTGGATTGTTTCGACACCTTTAATAAAAACAAAATGAAAAAGAAACTAAGTCGGCAAAAAGATCACGGTTGTTTTTTTAATCAAGAAAGTATCAAAAGTGAACATCCTGAAATACTTACGGTCTCCCTTCAGTGTAGTGGGAGCAGCAGCTTCTTTGGCAAAGGAACGAACTGGAACTGCATGCTCGGGTCGAAGAACAACCTGACCAGCGCATAGCTGCAAAACTACATTTATTAATAGGAGTAGACATCTGGACCAGGTACATATTACACCAGCATATCCAATCACATCTACATCCCAAATTTTACCGCAAAATTCTGTTTCAGACCTAGACACATCCTAACAGCTCAAAGAAAGTGTAGCCTAAATTACTCAAAAGCTAAGGACCACATAGAGTAGCAGCGGTTATTCTCCTAACAGCCACTTCCTTACGGGGGCGTACTATTCAATGGAACAACATAAGCAGGCAATGGTAGGAACATCAAATTCAGCTCCTATGTGATAATTGACAGATAGAATCTTTCCCCGAAGAGAAAACACAACAGAAGGAAAATAAAAAACATAGAAAACCTCAGGCCAAATTTATTTCCCAAAAGCAAAATAGATGGTGATTGGAAACCTACCAGTAATGAAAACAACAAATATTCTTTTGAAACGGGATTGCGTCAATCTCAAGCAGGCAATTACAATCTCAATGAAACCTAAAATGTGCTTAATCCTAAGGAACCACAATCATAAATCCGATTATATTTACTGAGCCAAACGCATCTCTCTCAAATCAAACTAAATTCAGTTCAACTGGTCAACAACTACAATCGGCACAACAGATAATGAACATTAAATCTTTAATCCGCAATCAGATCAAACAAATCATGAAACATAACCATTTGCCGCATAAAAAAAAGGGGGAAGTTAGATTAGATCCAATTGTACCTGGCGAGTGGATCTGGACAGCAAGCGAGAAGCGAGTGCCATTGATGAAATTCCAAGTGAAGTGGTTTTTCTCTATCGGAGTGTTCGTTCACCTCTTGAGGAGAAAAAGCTCTGTGTTCCTGTTGGGTGTGGCTTTTGATCTTGACCTAGTACTGCTTCATTTCAGCTTTCAGAGGGACGAGGGCAAAAGATATTCTACGACGTCGTTCGCCTATTCTCACTCCCTTTATTATTGTTTCCCCCTCTATACTTTTGTCGTTCTTTCACATTTGAGACTCAACTTTGTATCCTTTCACTTTTCATCCTCACTTTTGGGGTCGTGTTGTTGATGAGATAAGTGATTACAGTTTTGAGATTAGATTCGAAATTAGTTTATTCTAACGTTTAGTTAGATTTTTTATTTTGAGATTAGTTATGTCATAATTATGATAATATTATTTTCTCATGTTGAAGTTGAATAATAATTTCAAAATTATTATTTCGAGAATAAAAGACAGAATGATATATTTGTCATTCTCTAATATTTTTCTCCCAAAATTTTTGAACAAAGACAAGATTAAAATGAATAAGAAAAGTGTATGTCAATTTATCTATTTTAAACCAACAATGAATTGATTAAAAATCTATCAATAAAAGTACATACACCAAATAATTTCATTATTATTAAGTTGGGGCTTTTGAAAACAACTTCTCTATAGTAAAGTCTGTTATATTCTACCTTTCTCATATTTCACTTGTGGAATTTCTATATGTTATTGTTGTCGTTGTTGTAATTCCATCATTATTAATTGTAGGGTTGCTTATCGGATGGACCCGGCGGATAATTTTGCTAAACGGTTGGCTTATCGGATATTGACTTTTAAATTAACTAATCCACTAGCCAACCTAGAAGATATTGGTTGGTTCAGTAACGGATTAGCAATTATCAAATGGTTATCGGGCGGTGTAACGACTAACCTCTAATTTCTATGGTACCTTTTTTCGATCAACGCACCTTTCAAAAAGGATGATTTTGAAGCAGTAACAACATCAAATGGATAAATTGATCCATATTTTCAATTGGTTGTCCCATTTTCATTGCCTAACGAAAACATCTTTGCCAATGACTCGATAAATTGCTGCATATTTTTCATGTACATATCCTCAATGATTTTCAAAGTTTGCTGACTTGCACTCTATTCTTTAAAGCAAAATAGATAATTATTAAGAAGTATATAGGTTTTAATGGTTTACGACTTTAACTTATAGGAGTTAGGACTAACAAAGAAAAAAAAATATAATTACTCTTATATATTATGGTAAAATATCAATGAGCCTAATATACCTAGGACAAAAATGTAAGTATCATAACTCTTAACGGGTTAAAGATTTACACGATAAGAAAACTGAAAAATTCGCCCCCACACCAATAAGTCGTTAATTATAAAATTTTAATTTGTTTCCCAGTTGTTTATTGGTAAGCCAATTTTGTGGTTGGCTTATCGATTACAGTTCAGTTTTGAACACCCCTAATTAATCGAGTTAGTTTCAATTATATACAATAAATAATTAGTTATCACAAATATAACCATGTTTTATTTACATAAAAAAAATAGCCAAAAGTCATTAGAAGCATATATTAACTATACACTATAGCTTTGTGAAAAATCATAGAAACTATACACTAACTATACAGTATATACCTATACATTAGTTATACACTGATTATATATTATGATACACTAAAAAAATATAGCTTAACCATACGTGAAGTATACATCACTAAGTATATATTGATATTCAATCTTGATCAACTCAAAATCACATCTAAACATACCCAAATTTTTAGATATAAAATCCTCTCGATGTTTACAGTCTTTTGATATATAATTTGTTTTAAAAGATTCACGTTTGCGACACGTTAATTTTATTTATTATTTCTTTAAAAAAAAACAAAGAAGAAGACGAAGACACCGAAAAAAAGAAGACAGACGTATGAGAAGAAGAAGGAAAAGAAATCATTGATGACGAAATGGGAAGAAAAAAAAAGACTAGAAGCCATTAATAACGAATTAGGAAGGAAGAAGTTTTAACCAATTTTAATTTTTGATAATGGAAATAGTTGAATGGTCATTTCTCATAATTTTCCCTTATTGATTTTCGTATTACAATCTTTTCATAAATAATCTCAGGATAACATCTTATAAGGGATAATAATAATAATAATAATAATAATAAAAAATAATAATAATAATAATAGTAATAATAATAATAATTTAGAATTATTTTATTTCCTATTTGATAGAATTTTAAAATCCCAAACTAACCATCTTTGGGATTGTTTATACCAATTATGGCATTATTTTAATCTCACTTTGTGTAGGATAACAATTTCAGATAAAATGTGATATTTGTCCCAAAGTATTTCTAAGAGTCAAGGTTTATATCAGTGTTTTTAAAAACGTTTTTGGGGTGAGTTTCAGGGCGAGTCTCCGAACGAGCGTACCTAAAATGCTCTGAGGCGTAAATTAAAGACGTAGATTCATAAGGGGTAAGTTCTAAAATTTGAGGCGTAAGCCTCGAGCATAAAAACGTAAGTCTTGGGCGTAAAAACGTAGGCCCGGGAGTTTTTAATTTATTTTTTTAACCTTTTTTTGCTTTAAATCATATTTTTTTATTATTGGTGTAATGATATTTCTCAAATAGTATTTATAATACATTTTTTTCTTCATTATTGATTATTAATACTTATCTCAAATAAAAATCATAATATAATTTCTATATATTATAAGCTGTTTATAAAAAATTATTTGTAAAATCATTGAAAGGTTTACTTTTATTTATTTTATTAGTAATAAAACTATAAAATTAAATATACATGAGACTACGCCCTGTAGATTCATTGGACTACACCCTATATCTTGAGGCTTACACCTCGTCCCATTTTGTATAAAATGCCTCGCCTCACGCACCCGTCTTTTATAACACTAGTTTATAAGTTGTGGATATGTGTTTGAAATTAGCACTTCATACGTCGAATAAATAATGCTCTAAAAAAAAGAGCTCCCATTTCCAATGCTTACATATCATGTACTTGAATAAATAATTTACTCAATAATTATAGCTATGGGTGTATATGTAAGAATTATTATTAATTATTACTAATTATTTCTTACTTATGGCTCAAGTTTACTTGTAGTTCAAGTAATACCATAAATAATATTTAATGAATAATAGATTTCGTCCGTACATTGGTTACTTGATGGACATACCAGATTAAATCACAATCTCTATAAATTGGTCCTCCATCCACCCATTAGAGTTGTTTACATCCCTACTCTATTCAAATAGAGCGAAACGTCGCGGTGACTCAAAAAATAAACAATTGATTCAATTTTAAAAGAGTTTTAAGAATAAACGAATTTTAAAGGAGTCGCCACCTAATTTTAGGAAAAAACTAGGAAACCATTAAGTGATCTACGAAACCATAAGATTCTAGGTAAGGGGTTCAGGTTATTTCGAAAGAAAGGGGTTAGGCACCCTTCGAAATCCACAACTATGGGTCCCGACTGAATTCATTTTTTCGAATTGAGGAGGAAAATAAAATAATGTACAGATAAAACAAACATACAATACACAAGTAATAAAATGAAATAATATAAGAAACAACCTAAATTTGCCTATCGTCAATAATATACGATAATAAATCAAAATATTGTTCGAACCTTGTTCGAATAGCTTCAATGTGAAGTAGCTCCGGGTACCTGTAAAGACACTTAGTAAAAATGTTAGTACTAAATAAATATGAATAAAAATAATAAATTAATAGTAACTTAAAAATAAAAACCCGTCTTATTAACATGGAAGGCCTTGGAAATCGACGGTAATTTCTTCATCGGTCATTTTAACTAATTGCTCAAATCAATGCAATAACATAAATATGCTAGCAAATAAAAAATAAAATATCAAAGCAATATGACCTGACCATAAAACTAGGTAAACAAAAGCTAATCAAATTATTCAAAATAATAGGAACGAACAAAGAAAAAGTGATAAGTAATAAAACATAAACTCAACAATTAAAACTGCAACTTAAAACAACAATCATAATAAAGTAATGAACATACAATAGTCAAGCTTATAACAAATCTAAAAAATTACAAAAAAAAATACATAAACACATTTAGTAAATAATTACAATAATCATAAAAAAAATCGACCAAATAATAGGACAACAAACCAACCCTCAGTAAAGAAAGCAAAAGTGAATAGTTGCAAAGCTAATAAACAATTAAGAATTAACAATTATGTATTGCCTTAAATTCAAACTTCCAACACTACTATCGAAAAGAGACAAATAGTCGAATTTAAAATAAATAAGTAAATATATAATATAAAGTCTAAGAAAGTGAACACAAAAATATAAAATAATAATAAAAAATGACAGCAATTGGAAATTAAAACATCACTAGAATCATTTCAAAAGTGTAAAATAACAATAACAACAAAAAATATAATAACAAAGCAACAATTAATTAAACTAGTGCAAAGAAATGGTAAAAACATCACGAGAATAAATAAAACAAAGCAGATCTATACTAGCAAATTTTGACTCCACCAAATCACAAAAATACTAGTGACAAAAGAAGACAAACAACACCGAAAGATTGGGAGAAGAACTGTATAGTGGTGTTTTGTAGTTTGATTGGAGTTCGGTGGAGCTTTGCCGGAGATGGAGAGTGGTTGATTGTTGTTGCCGGAGTCCATGGGTGTTGGTTAGAGCTAAGTTCACCAAAGATCATGTATGTTGATAGAAACAACTAACAAACAAACAAAAATCATAAAAAAGGGAAGAGGGGAAGGGGACTGGTTCGCATCTTCTCTGCTTCGACTTGTCGGAGTTGATTTTTTTAGCGAGTTAATTGTAAAGCAAAAAAAGATGAAGGGGTCTGGGTTCTGTAAATGGCTTTGGGGTCTTGTTTGGGGGTCGTCTCCGGTGACTATTTCACCGAAAAAAGATAAAAACTGAAGAGGGTTTTGGGTCTGTTTTTTTCTTGTGGTTTCGGAGTTGGTTCGCGAGCTCGGAGCTTAGAGATCTGGTTCACTGAAAACGGAAAGGGGTTTAGGTGGTGGTTTGGTGATGGAATCTGGTGGTGTTGGGCTGGCGTTGCTCTGTTCTACGCCGGAAAAGAGGGTGAAAGGGGCGGTAGGCTTTCATTTTAGGCATTGACTGATCGGAGAAGAAATGGAAAGTAGGGGTTGGGTGGCGGCTGTTTTTGTGCCAAAAAATAGGAGAAATATGAACAGGGTTTTTGGGTTGCCGGAGCTTCGCCGGATTCTGGGGGTGGCGGCGGCTGTTTAGAGAATATGAGAGCAAAGAATTTTTAGGGTTTTTACCCTGTCCAAACTTGAAAAATAATTCCACCTCCTTTAACCTAATTGACAAACTATTCTTTATATAGGGAGGTGAAAAACTACAATATCACTATTTTAAAATAGTAGGCTAAAATCACCTATCAATAAAATATATGTCTATGAAATATTTTCTATATGAGAATGAATTTTTGAATTGGTCAAAAAATATATAAATAAATATTAACAAATGTAACAGATAAAATGAAAAGTAAAAAAAAATATAAAGAACGTAATCAATGACATGTAAAAAATATAATTTTAAAATTAATTAAATAAAAAAAATCCTAAATTTTGATAAATAAGGATAGTTATCGATAAATTTATAAAAAAAATTATAAAAAATATATTTTAAACTATTAAATAAATAAAACTTAAAAGTTACAAATTTTGAAAATGTTAGGCCAAAATTGGGTATCAACAAGAGTTATCACATATTCTCTCCAATAATTTCATCGCTGACGGTTGTGGTAACGTAAGGCTAGGGCAAGGAGGTAGAAACCAACTTACGACTAACGCTTTTGCTTTTCTCTGTGGTGATGTCTTTCGTATTATGTATGTGTCTCTAACGATCTCCATGTAAGATTATCGTGTTCAAGATCCTGATATTATGTATTAAAGCATTTAATTTTACATGTGGTATCAGAGCCTCGATTGTTTGAACCGATAATCTTCATAAATTATGTAACTGCATAAAAAATTATGTAGCATTGTATTTATGAATTATGTGAACTACCTTACGTTATCTTCAAATTGTGTACATAACAACAAAGCAATTCAAGTTGATAATATATGCTTATTAACCCTTTTAAATTTCTTCTCTTTAGGGCAGCTACACTATTCATTATTCTTGTATGTGCTTCTCTGTTGCATGCACTGAAATTTTTTATTGTATTTCTTGTGATTGGCTAGATTACCGAATATCAATACATGTTGTCCATGCAACTTGATTGGTTTTAAGTATGACTCAATTTTTTGGTGTTTCCAAGTTAAACTTGTAATAGTAATTATGGCCACAAGTTATTGTATACTCTTACGTTATCTTCAAATTATCATCAAACTTGTAGCTAATTTTGTATTTGTGTTTGGACCCTTAAGTTAATCCTCCCATAATGTAATTATTATATTTTGTTTTAAATTGTCCAATAAATTAAAGTAGCCAAACTAAAAAGTATAAAATTATTCACATGCATAAAAATTTGTGATATTATGTGTGCTTTGTATTTATATAGTTTGTTAGTCACCAAAGAGGTCAAAATAGAGAAATTAACGTCTACACATATCATGTTTGTGATCACTTGATGCATGTATTATGTTTCTATAGTTTGTTAGTCACCAAAGTGGCCAAACTAAAATGCATAAAATTATTCACATGCACAAAAATTTATGATATTATGTGCGCATTTGTATTTATATAGTTTGTTAGTCACCAAAGTGGCCAAACTAAAATGTATAAAATTATTCACATGCACAAAAATTTATGATATTATGTGCGCATTTGTATTTATATAGTTTGTTAGTCACCAAAGTGGCCAAACAAGTATGGTTAAGAAAAATATGCATTCATAAAATTGTCATTTATCTATTAAAGTTAATGAAATATCTATATTGAAAATAAATAGATAAATTGACTTTCACTATTGCTGGAACTTAAGAATTTACCCAAAGGTGAATTAATCATTCTACAAATAGTGAACATTATGAGGTAAATTAATATTTTCAATCAAACATATATTGTATATCCAAAGATGTCGTATATGTTTGGTTAAATATATTTAATTACCCATTAAAGATTTTAAAAAATGGCATTTAAATTATGATAATGTGTCGTAGTATCTACCAAAGG
>JAJOOS010010920.1:0-13726 GCA_029582725.1 Solanum chiquidenum | reverse complement strand
TCCTTATCCAGAAGGACATCATAATATTACTCCATATAGCATTCCCCTATCTGCATTGGCCTAATGCTTGGCATGATTTGATCAAATATATTGAGGCATGCAAACATGAGATTAGGATCACTCAAGTTTTTTGGGAAACTCCTCCCATCAATATTCTTAAACTCAGTACGGATGGTAGTGCACTCAACAACCCGGGCAAGATTGGAGGAGGAAGAATCTTGAGAGATCATCCAGGCAGCATGATTTATGCTTTCAGTATACCCCTCGGAATTGGTTCAAATAATTTAGCAGAGACACTTGCAGCTCAACAGGGAATCTACTGATGTGTTCAGCATGGTCTTAAGAATCTCATCCTAGAAGTTGACTCAGAGCTGCTGGCCATTTGGATCAGCTACAAATCCAAACCTCCCTGGCAGATTCAACAACACATTAGAGAACTGATCAGACTCACTAAGCAGCTAGAATTTTTTGAGTGCAGGCACACCTTTAGGGAAGCTAACAGTACAGCGGATTTCCTTGCAAAGGGAAGCCACAACTCAGATTTTATCAGACAATACTAAACTCATCATCAGCTTCCTACAGTTCCTAAAGGTAGTTACTTGCTAGAGAGGATGGGAGTATCCAACTTTAGAAGGAAGAAAACAAAGAGAATCAAGCAGCCTCCTTAAATTATTAGTTCTGGTAGGTTTGGACTAGGTTTTTCCTTTTATTCTTCTCTTTGTAAGGGGAGAGTCTCCCTAGTTTATTGCTTACTAGTTATGATGTACTGACAGGAGTCCTCTCTTCTAGGCACATAGTTAGTAGGTTTCCTTTTATAGTACGGGGATGAGTCGACTAGCCTTAGTAGGAAGGTCGACTCATGTACCATCATAGGTTCGGAGTTAAGGTTTATGTCCCACTCCTTGTATTTTTGCTTTTACTATTAACGTTAAGGCATGGGGTGTTGCTAAGCCCCTGACCCCACAAGGGTCATTCAAGAAAAAAATAATCCTAATCCTCAAATCCTAAACCCTAAACCCTAAATCCTAAACCCTAAACCGTAAACCGTAAACCCTAAACCCAAAACCCAAGACCCTAGATTCAAAGCCCTAAACCCTAACCCTAAACCCTAAACTCTAAACTCTATATCCTCAACCCTCAAACTTAAACCCTAAATCCTAAACCCTAAACCCTATACTGTAAACCCTAAACCCTAAATCCTAAACTTTTAACCCTAAACCCTAACACTAAACCCTAAACCCTAAACCCTAACCTATAAACACTAAACCCTAACCCCTAAACCCTAAACCTACAACTCAAAACCATAAACCCTAAACCCTAAAACCTAAATCCTAATTCGTAAACTCTAAAACATATACTCTAAACCATAAACCATAAACCAGAAATCCTAAACCCTAAACTCTAAACACTAAACCCTAACCCCAAATCCAAACTCTAAACACTAAACCCTAACCCCAAATCCAAACTCTAAACCCTAAATCTAAACTCTAAACCGTAAACCGTAAACCCTAAACCCTAAATCTTATAATTTAAAACTTAATCCCTATATCCTAAAATCTAAACCCTAATCCTTAACCAGAAACTAGAAACCTTAAATCCTAAACCATAAACCCTAAACCCTAAATCCTAAACCTTAAACTCTAAACCCTCAACCATAAACCCTAAACCTAAATCCAAAACCCAAAACCCAAAACCCTAAACCCTAAACCCTAAACCCTAAACTCTAAACCCTAAATCTAAACTCTAAACTCTAAACTATGAACCCTAAACCCTAATTCCTAAACTCTAAACCCTAATCCCTAAACCCTAAACCCTATATCCTAAAATCTAAACTATAATTCCTAATTATAAACCCTAAACCCTAAATCCTAAACCTTAAACCTTAAACCTTAAACCCTAAACCCTAAACCCTAAACCCTAAATCCTAAATGCTAAACCCTAAACCCTAAACTCAAAATCCTAGAACCTAAACCCTAAACCCTAAACCCTAAACCCTAAACCCTAAACCCAAAACCCAAAACCTTAAACCCAAAAACCCTAAACCCTAAATTCTAAACCCTAAATCCTTAACCCTCAACCCTCAACCATAAACCCTAAACCATAAACCATAAACCCTAAACCCTAAACCCTAAACCCTAAATCTTAAATATTAAACCCTAAACCCTAAATCTTAAATCCTGGAAATGATGAGATCAATCACATATTTGTCAATGGGAATTTTGCTAACTGCATCTGGAAATATTTCTCTGCGACCTGTGGGATCAAACATGATCAGACGTATTTAAGAAATTTTCTCAGCAGCTGGTGGGGAATGGAAACTAAGAATGATTTGCATAATATTTTTGTCCAAGCAGCACCTATTATTATTTGTTGGAATCTATGGAAGAATATATGTGGGGGAAAATATTGGGGCAAACAATCTAGCATTACTAGAGTCAAGTTTCTTATTAATAAGGATATCAAGCATTTAATTATCACAGCATATCCCTACATTCAATGGCCTCAAACTTGGCCAGAAATGGTCAAAGTCATTGAATTCTGCAAACAGGAAATCAGGATCTGGCAAGTTAGTTGGAAAAAACCTCCTCCCAACACTTTGAAACTCAATACGGATGGTAGTGCCCTCAATAATCCAGGCAAGATAGGGGGAGGGGGAATTTTGAGAGATCATACAGGCAGCATGGTGTATGCTTTCACTATTCCTTTAGGAAATGGTACCAACAATCAAGCAGAAACTCTAGCAGCTATCCATGGTATTGAGTGGTGCGTACAACAAGGGTAGAGAAAAATAATACTTGAAGTCGACTCAGAATTGCTTACAAGATGGTTGACAGACACTCTTAAACCTCTCTCGCAGTTGCAACAAAATATTCAGTACCTCATCAACCTCATCAGGCAATTGAAATTATTCAGTTGTCAACACATTTTCAGAGAAGCAAACAGTACAGCTGATTTGCTATCCAAAAGAAGCCATAAAACTGATGTCATTCATCACTATTAGACCACACAACATGTACTAGCCATTGTCAAAGGAAGTTATCTTTTAGAAAAAATTAGAGTATCTCATTTCAGAAGAAAGAAGCGGAACATGATCAAACAACCTCCATGAAGTTGTGTTTTAGTTTCGTTGTTTTTAATCCTTTTTGAATTACGTATCAGCTAGGTATAGTCCAACTAGGTCCTTTTCTGTTAGCATTCTACTTCTTTCTTGTAAGGGGAGAGTCTCCCTTATTTATGTTTCCTAGTATTGTGTATAAGAGGAGTCCTCTCCTTAGGTGCTTAGTACTAGGTCTCACTTTCTACATATGGGGACAAGCTAGTCATCCTTAGTAGGAAGATCAACTTGTGTACCACCATAGGCCCGGAGGTAAGGTTTATGTCCCCCTCTTTGTATTTTGTTTTATTATCTATGATAAGGCCTGGGGTGTTGGTAAGCCCCTGACCCCCACAAGGGCCGTTAAAATAAAAAAATATAAAAAACCCTAAACTATAAACCCTAAACACTAAACCCTAAACCCTAAAATCTAAACCCTAAACCCTAAACCCTAAACCCTAAACCCTAAACACTAAACCCTAACACCTAAACTCTAAACCTACAACTCAAAACCCTAAACCCTAAAACCTAAACTCTAATTCCTAAACCCTAAACCCTATACTCTAAACCCTAAACCATAAACCAGAAATCCTAAACCCTAAGCCCTAAACTCTAAACCCTAAACCCTAAACCCAAACCCCAAACCCAAACTCTAAACCGTAAACCCTAAACCCTAAATCCTAAACCCTAAATCCTAAACTTTAAACCCTAATCCCTATATCCTAAAATTTAAACCCTAATCCATAACCATAAACCAAAAACATTAAATCCTAAACCATAAACCCTAAAACCTAACCCTAAACCCTAAATCCTAAACCTAAAACCCTAAAACCTAAAACCTAAACCCTAAAACCCAAAAAAAAAAAAAACCTAAACCCTAACCCTAAACCCCAAACAAGAAACCCTAAACCTTAAAACCTAAACCCTAACCCTAAACCCTAAATTCCAATCCCTAAATCCGAAACACTAAACCCCAAACCCTAAACCCTAAACCTTAAACCCTAAACCATAAATTTTTAACCCTAAATCCTAAACCCTAAACCCTAAACTATAAACTCTAAACCCTAAACCATAAAATCTAAACCCTAAAGCATAAACCCTAACCCAAAACCCAAAACCCTAAACTCTTAACCTACAACTCGAAAACATAAACCCTAAACCCTAAAGCCTAAACTCTATACTTTAAACCCTAAACCCTAAACCCTAAACCCTAATTCCTAAACTCTAAACCCAAAACCCTAACCCTAAGTCCTAAATCCTAAAACCTAAACCCTAAACCCTCAA
The DNA here is from genome assembly GCA_029582725.1 of Solanum chiquidenum. NCBI lineage: Eukaryota > Viridiplantae > Streptophyta > Magnoliopsida > Solanales > Solanaceae > Solanum > Solanum chiquidenum. Next base: position 9,348 of record JAJOOS010010920.1, on the reverse strand, counting down.
ACCCTAACCTTAAATAATTAGTCCTAAACCCTAGACCTAAACCCTAAATCCTAAACTCCAAACCTTAAAACCTAAACCCTAAACCTTAAGCCCTAAACCCTAAACTCTAAGCCTAACCTTAAACCCAAAACCCTAGACCCTAGACCCTAAACCCTAAACACTAAACCTTAATCCCTAAACCCTAAACCCTAAACCTTGAACCCTAAACCCTAAACCATGGCTTCTTCACGGAAATCAGAGGACCTCTAGTGAACCATTTAAGTTTTGCAGACGATATCATGCTCTTCACTTCTGGAAGACAGAGAACTCTAAAACTCATTATGCAAACTCTGAATTCTTGTGAGAAAACCTTCGTACAGCTCATTAACACAAATAAAAGTCATTTTATGGTCTATTCAAATGCATTCAATAGCACAAGAGGTAGGATCAAAAGAATCACAGGCTTCAAACAGAATGAGGGCCCTACCACTTACCTTGGTTGTCCTTTATTTGTGGGTAGGCCGAGGATTATATATTTTTCTGGTCTTATTAACAAAGTTCTGTGTAGGATTACAGGTTGGCAAACAAAATTATTGAACTATGGTGGTAAATCAATCCTCATCAAGCATGTAGTACAATCACTACCTATCCATCTCCTTTCAGCAGTGACTCCACCAGTTACTGTCCTTAAACAGATTCAAAGTATCATGGCAGACTTTTTCTGGGGACGGAGGAATGATAGGAAAAAATATCATTGGGTATCATGGAAGAATTTAATCTTTCCTTATGATGAGGGTGGTGTTGGTATGAGGAATCTCAAAGATGTTTGCAAGTCATTCCAATATAAACAATGGTGGATTTTTATATCCAAATGAACACTTTGGGGAGATTTTTTGATGGCAAAGTATTGTCAAAGGTCTAATCCTATTAGTAAAAAATGGGATACAGGTGAATCTTTGACCTGGATACATCTAATGCACAACAAACACAAAGGGGAATCACACATTCAATGGAAACTCAACTCGGGCAGTTGTTCATTTTGGTGGGATAATATTCTTTGTGTTGGACCTCTTGCTCAATTCTTTGCTGAAAATAATAGACTCAACAATACTACTGTAGCAGAATTTTGGCATGAGGGACAGTGGAACTGGAGTATGCTCATACAGCAGGCACCCAACAGTCAATTAACCAACATCCTATCCACAGAGCTTCACATTCAGCAAGATCTCCCAGACCAGGCTATCTGGAAACTCAGCACTGATGGCAAATTCAGATGCTCCTCTACATGGAATGATATTAGGGAAAAAAGAATCAAGACTCGATTCAACTCCTTCATTTGGCATAAGAGTATCCCTTTTAAATCTTCTTTTCTTTTGTGGAGAACTTTAAGAGGTAAACTCCCTACTACCGAGTAACTAACCAGTTTTGGCAGTGAACCAGCCAGTTGTTTTGTTGTTGTAACCGGCCAGGTATGGATACAATCGAGCACACCTTCAACAATGGTCACTTTGCTACCTACGTGTGGAAAAGCTTTGCTGCAAATGCTGGAATTACCATAGATCACAGCTCCATACTTCAACTCATCATGCAATAGTCGTCAGTTAAATACTATAATGAAGCACATAGGCTGTTATTACAAACTACACCAATATTCATTTGTTGGAACCTATGGAAGAATAGATACGCTAGCAAATACGGAGGCAAGCAATCCAATGTTAGAAGGGTCAACTATGTAGTTTATAAGGATAATTACAAGCTCATGACTACAACCTTCCCTCAAATCAAATGGCCTTCGAATTGGAGAGATCTGATCCAACTAGGGGAAAAATGTATCCATGATACCAAAGTGACTATTGTTAGGTGGACAAAACCTCCAAATCAGTGGGTAAAAATCAATACGGATGGCAGTGCATTAAGTAATCCTGGCAGAACTGGAGCAGGAGGTATCTTAAGGAATCAAGCTGGAGAAATGTTGATCGCATTTGCCACTCCTTTGGGGGATGGTACTAACAACCAGGCTGAATTAGAAGATGCTATCTTCGGGATGACCTGGCCCTTAGAATTAGGATACAGGAAAATCCTTTTGGAGGTTGACTCACAGCTTCTGGTGGACTGGATAATGCACAAAGACAACCCACATTGGAGTATCAACACACAAATATTGAAACTACAGGCTCTTATTGAACAAACACACGAGTCTAGATGCAAACACACCTTCAGAGAAGCCAATTTTGTTGCTGACTCCCTCTCAAAACATAGCCACAAGATCACTAGTCCTCAACTCTTTTTCAATAGTCATCAATTACCAAAAGAAGCAAGAGCTTACTACCAACTAGACATGCTAGAAATAGCAAGTTTCAGATGAAGGAAGATTAAGAAGATCAAAGAACCACCCTGAAGATTATGCAACTTTTTCAACTTAACTATAATTTAATAATTATAGCTCCTTTTAATAGGTTTTTTTGGTTATTTTTGTAAGCGGAGAGTCTCCCTTGTTTATGATTCCTAGATTCTATGTATTGAGAGGAGTCCTCTCGTCTAGGTGCTTAATATCTTGGTTTACCTTTTTTGTATGGGGATGAGTTGACTACCCCTTGAGGAAGGTCGACTACTGAACCCCTCCTTGTACTTTTGTTTTTATTTATGATAAGGCCTCGGGGTGTTGCTCAGTCCCTACCTCTCCCCTAACCCTAAACCTAAACCCCTAACCCCTAAACCTTAAACCCTAAAATGTAAACTCTAAATCTTAAACCCTAAACCCTAAATGCCAAAACCTAAACACTAAACCATAAATGCTAAACCCTAAACCCTAAATCCCAAATCCCAAACTATAACCCCTAAACCCTAAACCCTAAACCTTAAAACCTAAAACCTAAATCCTAAACCCTAAATCCTATACCCTAAACCCTAAACTCTAAACCCTAAACCATAAATCGTAAATCCTAAGCCCTAAATCCGAAACCCGAATTCCTAAACACTAAACCCTAAACTATAAACCCTAAACCCTAACCCTAACCTTAAACCCAAAACCCTAAGCCCTAACCCTAACCTTAAACCCAAAACCCTAAACCCTAAACCCTAAACCCTAAACCCTAAACCCTAAACCCTAAACCTTTAACCCTAAATCCTAAACTCTAAACTCTAAACCTTAAACCCTTAACCCAAAACCCTAATTCCCAAACACTAAACCCTAAACCATAAACCCTTAAGACTAACCCTAAACCATTAATCCTTAACCGTAAATATTAAACCCTCAGCCCTAAATACTAAACTCTAAACCCTAAACCCTAATCCTCAAACCCTAAACCCTAAACTCTAAACCTAAACCATTAATGTATAAACCCTAAACCCTACCACCTAAACCCTAACCCCTAAACACTAAACCCCTAAACCTAAAACCCTAAACCATAAACCTTAAAACCAAAACCATAAACCCTAAACCCTACACTCTAAACCCTAAATCATAAATCCTAAACTTAGAACCCTAAACCCTTAACTCTAAACCCAAAACCCTAAACCCTAAACTCTAAACCCTAAATCTAAACTCTAAATTATGAACCCTAAACCCTAAATCCTAAACTCTAAACCCTAATCCCTAAACCCAAAACCCTATATGCTAATATTTAAACTCTAATCCCTAACCATAAACCCGAAACACTAAATCCAAAACTATAAACCCTAATCCTAAACCTTAAATCCTAAACCCTAAACCTTAAACCTTAAACCCTAAACCCTAAACCCTAAATCCTAAACCCTAAACCCTAAACTTAAAACCTAAAACCCTAAATCAAAAACCCTAGACCCCAAACCCTAATCCCTAAACCCTAAAAACTAAACCCTAAACACTAAACCATAAACCCTAAACCCTAAATTCTATACCCTAAATCCTCAACCCTCAACTCTAAACCCTAAACCCTAAACCCTAAACCCCTAAGCCCTAAATCCTAAACTGTAAACCCTAAACCTTAATCCCTAAACCCTAAAACCTAAACTCTAAACCCTAAACCCTAAACCTAAACCCTTAACCCTAAACTATAAACCCTAAGTCCTAAGCCCTAAACCCTAAACCCTAAACCCTAAACCCTAAATCCTAAACCATAAACCCTAAACCATAAACCATAAACCTACAACTCAAAACCATAAACCCTAAAACCTATACTTTATACCCTAAACCATAAACTATAAACCATAAACCAAAAATCATAAACCCTAAACCCAAACCCTAACCCCAAAACCAAACTCTAAACCCTAAATCTAAACTCTAAATCGTAAACCCTAAACCCTAAATACTAAACTTTAAACACTAATTCCTAAACCCTAATCCCTATATCCTAAAATCTAAACCCTAATCCTTAACCATAAACCAAAAACCTTAAATCCTAAATAATAAACCCTAAATCCTAACCCTAAACCCTAAACCCTAAACCGTAAACCCTAAACCTAAACCTGAAACCCTAAACCCAAAACCCAAAACCCAAAACCCAAAACCATAAACTATAAACCCTAAACCCTAAACCATAAACTCTAAACCGTAAATCTAAAATCTAAACTGTGAACCCTAAACCCTAAATCCTAAACTTTAAACCCTAATCCCTAAACCCTAAACCCTATATCATAAAATCTAAACTCTAATCCATAACCATAAACCCGAAACCCTAAATCCTAAACTATAAACCCTAAATCCTAAACCTTAAACCCTAAACCCTAAACTCTAAACCCTAAATCCTAAACCCTAAACCTTAAACCCTAAACTCAAAATCATAAAACCTAAACCCTAAACCCAAAACCCTAAACCCTAAACACTAAATTCTAAACCCTAAATTCTAAACCCTCAACCCTAAACCTTAAGCCCTAAACTGTACAACCCTAAACCATCAACCCAAAACCTTAAACCCTAAATCCGAAACTCTAAACCCTAAATCCTAAACTATAAACCCTAAACCCTAAACCTTATCGCCTCCTCATTTCATGAATTTTTTCTCTCTCTAAAATTTTCTCTCTCTAGAATTCTTCAAGAATTTTTGAAGAATTAGCCATCTCAGCTAATTTTTGTTACAATTTCAGCATCTAGAACATGGCTGGTGTGCCGCCAAGAGATAGATTTAGGCCACCAGATCCTGTTACAGTGTTGAAAAAGTAAAATCTACATCCATCCATACATGAATCGTCATCAAACTCATCCTACAACTCCTCGCAAGTGAGAGAAGAGGTGATCCACATTGCCATGGTGGAAAGGGAGTTGGACGGGACTCGTACAAATGTTTCTGTGGAATATTCGAGTCAAATTCATGGTACAAGGACCAGCAAACATATATTCCAGTCTCACGAGCTACAAGATGCCCAAAAATCATATGAATTTCCCATCCCAATTGCGAGAAATCAACAGGTTACGGCGGCTAGGTCTGTCGGTGAATCACCTCAAAGGCGCCCTCAAGATCATAACACTCAGGAGGTGATTCGACCAGAATTTGCTACAGGGGATGGTAACACTGGTCATGGAGGACATCCCACTAAAGTTTCAATTTTGTTTCATGGAGGAACCATCAGAAGATAAGCTTTAGGCGACTCTACAGGAATTCCGGCGATGAGTTCTGGAAATTTGATTTCAAAAGAGGAACTGCATCTTGTCGCACAGCAACAAAATCCACAGAGAGAAGGTAAACAACATGTTTAAGATTTGGGTCAATCTAGCACCTCTAATGTGGGAGATTTCAACAAGAAAAAATGCAATGAATCAGGTAAACCTCCTATTGATAATGCTTGTCCAAATGTGACTCCTGCATATAATGTTTCTGCTACTGAGATTCATAGAATTGTGAATGATCAATTGAAGGCTTGGGTGGCTAAAGAACAGGGAAATCTGAAGCATGTTCATGGTAATCAAACTAAGAATTATAATCGCACTAATCAACAGCAGGATTATCACTCTAATTTTCCAAGAATTTCTAGCAATTTTGATCGACAGGTGCCTAAATCTAATACTAATATTGCTAGAATTGATCATCCTCAATTTCAACCTCACAATTCTTCTAAAACTGATCCAGTAGTTCAGCCTGCTCCTTACACAGTAGTGCAGACGTATGCGGATCGACTTAGAAATAATCAAGCCAAAACTGATGTTAGCATTACATCGACAACACCTGAAATTACTACGAAATAAGGTTTACCTGTTATTCTATATGTTAAAGAAGAGATCATTAACGATTTGCCTGCTGCTTGTAAGTATACTCTCATTGGGAAGTTTAGCACCACCATGCCTAAAGTGGATATTATTAGGAATAATTTAATCTTACAGACTCAATTATCTGGTGGAGTTAAGACTGATCATTTTAATTCTCATCATGTCTATATTGATCTTGATAATGAGTTTGATTATAATATGGTTTGGACTAAACAAAGGATGACTATCTCTGGGAAAGTGATGAGAATTCAAGTATGGACTCCTAGTTTTAAGCCTGCTGAAGAAACTTCTATAGTCCCTATATGGATCTCTTTACCGGAATTGCCTTGGCATTGTTATAATAAAGAGTTTGTGACAGGGCTGCTTTCACCTATAAGAAAAGTGTTATACTTAGATTCTGCTTCTATTAAAAAGACTAGGGGTAGTCAAGCTAGGGTGAAGGTTCAAGTGGATCTCACTCACAAGAGACCTCCTTATATTTGGATGGGTTATATTGGGGAGGATATCACTGATGGGAGATGGCAGAAGATTGAATATGATAACATTCCAGATTATTGTTTCTATTGTAAGCATCAAGGGCATGTGGAAAATGATTGTACCATTAAACAAAGGGATGAAGAGAAAGGGAAAAAGAAATTAGACAATGTGAGACACAAGAATAATAAAGATAAACAATCAACAACAGCCTAAAGGTTATAAAGAATCTGGTCCAAAAGATGATCATACCAATCTTTATAATCAACAAAGGGATCAGTGTCCAAAGCAGGGGCAGCAAGAGGAACAGTGGCAAACACAAAAGAGGAGGACTACTAATTAGCAACAGTTAACAAGGGGCAACACCATACAACCAGACCAGTCCACCACACAGGCAGGTATAATGGCAATTCCTACACAAAATACGTATATTAATCTTGATGTGCAGGAGTCACCATCTCATTTGGAGGAACTGGACATACACAATGGTAGCAAGCAAGATAGCAGGCTGCAACCAGCATTAAATCAACAACAGGAACAGGGTGAACAACTCAGAACTGTACAAAAAAACAATGATAATATTGAAGAAAAAAGAGTGAGTAAAGGGCAAACTGTTACATGTATTGACTCAATGCTCCCAAAACCTAAACCCCTTGAAACTGTTATTGTTGTTGAGGAAGCTGTTGGAGGTATGGATGGGAGGGAACAGGAGAAACCTGCTAAATTACAGGAAGGGGTGTCCAAAAGGGGGGGGGGACTGACTCATGCTAGACATGAGGAAGTGGAATTTGACCATAGTGGAGACTCTAGAACCCCTGCTACCCCAATCAGAAATCAACAGATTCCTGGCACACAAGAGATTATAGATACTGGTCAACAACACAGTAGACTCAATAATAAATCTGGGGAAAGGTTGAGTAAAGAGAGAAGGGAGGCTATAAAAAAGAGAATGCAGAAGACTACTGGTCAGGATCCCGATGTAATTGATACTGGAACAACTATTAAGGATCAGTCTTTGTCTAAAGATCAACAGGGCAAGCTGCTCCCTGATGATTATGGGGCACTTAACTCTGAAGATGAGGTGGATCCTGATAATCAATCTATGGATGAATCAGAAGAGGATTCAGATGACACCATTAAGCAGACAGGTCCAGGCTTTGGTTCCAATCTCCAGAATAAATGTTCTGACGTTCAAAGAGTGACAGAAGAACAAGGTTTATATCCCCAAAGGGAAGGAAACAAACTAGACACAACCCTCATCAGTCTATTACCAGCATGTCTGACACCTCTAGCAGGCGCATGACCAGGTCTAAATCAAAAGGTTATTAATGGTTAAGGCCATCTGTTGGAATGCTAGGAGTATCAACACCAAAGGATCATTGGAAAGGCTACAAACTCTCAAGAAACTTCATCACCTGTCCCTTATTGCTATCTTGGAACCATTTGCAAATCAGTCTAATATTGACATTGTAAGAGTTCAACTTCAAATGGATCATGCAGTCAGTAATTCTAATGGGAAAATTTGGTTGTTTTGGTCTAATGAGGTAACTGGTAACATTCTTGGAAAACATGAACGACACATCACAACAACCTTTCAGCACACTGATCACCCAGATAAATTTATGATATCCTTTATTTATGCTAAATGTAAGGAGTATATGAGGAGAAATTTGTGGGACAGGTTAATTTTTTATGCTAATATGGAATTACCTTGGTGCACAATTGGTGATTTCAATGTTATCACATCTATTGAGGAGAAATTTGGGGGAATGCCTTACAATATGAACAAGAGTTTTGAATTTATTGGAGTTATAGAAGCCTGTGGATTGACTGATTTAGGTTACACAGGGCTTCCATTTACATAGTGTAATCAATGGGATGCATAAGCTAGAGTTTGGAAAAGATTAGGTAGGTAGGTTTAATGATAAATGGTTAGAAGTCATGCCTGAAACTACTATTGAGAATATGGCTTCTGTTGGTTCTGGCCACAGTCCTCTGTTGTTGGAGATGGTCAAAACAAATAAGGGATATACAAAATATTTCAAATTTTTACACTGTTGGGTGGACAATGTGAACTTTATGCACACAGTTCAGCAATGTTGGGACAAGGTCACTACTGGGGATCCTATGTGGAAATTACATAAGAAAATGAAAAGATTAACATCCACTCTTACCAGTTGGTCCAAACAAGAGTATGGAGATATTTTTACTAAGGTTAGGGAGTTTGAGGAAACAATTACGACATCTGAGGAGGAACTTATGACAAACAACACAGAAGCTCGTCGACAGTAGTTACATCAGCTGAATGCAACTTACATTAGATATTTGAAATTGGAAGAATCTATTCTTAAACAAAAGGCACAACTACAATGGTTTCAGGAAGGAGATGCTAATACAAAATACTTTCATGCTTTGATGAGAGGTAGGAGGAGGAGACTATTTCTACATAAGATTTGTATTGAAAATGAGGTGTGGATACAAGGTGAGGAACAAATTGCTCAGGCAGCATGTGATTATTATCAACACCAATTTACTGGACAGAATGATAGAATGAATGAAAGAATCCTGCAGTTTATTCCACCACTAATCACTCCTGATCAGAATGAGATGCTGCAAGCAGTACCTACTATAGATGAACTCAGACAGGTTGTGTTTGCTATGAATCCCAATTCAGCAGCTGGTCCAGATGGTATTGGGGGTAAATTTTATCAAGC
>JAJOOS010010919.1:0-20310 GCA_029582725.1 Solanum chiquidenum | reverse complement strand
AACCAAATTCAACTCAACCAACCTAGTATATGCGGAAGACACATGTCATGTTATCAATGGTTCGGTGTAAATATCCAGTGCAGGTAAACAATATACAAGTTTCGAGATAACAAATGATTCAAAGAAACATTTTACATCAAGAAAGCCTTTACATTAGTTCATCAAAAGACACTACATAGATTATAACTGACCAAAAAAGTTGCTAAGATCCACTTTTGACATAAACTGAAAACTTTAATCAACAATGACAATGTCAAAAAATGTTATGTCCTAGGCACTGGACTTCCTTAAGGATACCAGGACCGCGCTAATCACAGTGTAATACATAAAAAAAGGTTCTATTTTGGTACAAATTCTATCTTCCTGTAAAACAACAAGAGAAGCAGCACTCTCATAGAAACTGCAAATCAAGAAAACTGATCCGAGTTTTCTTGCCTCAATGTGGAACTATTACAACATCTTCAAATCGTGGAAGCACAAAGATCTCAAGGCATAAATTATGCACTAACAACACCAGACATCCACGGAACAATTACTGGTGCATTTGGGTGAGCGTTTCTGTATGATTCAGGATAACGGTCCTTAAAATTCAATTTAGGATTCTCTGCCTGCATTTGCAAATGAAAAAGGGGGAGAGGGGATTGAGAACAGCTTATTATGGTAATTATCAAATTTACAAGACAAGAATGGAAGGTAGTAAACTTTGTGAAGGGAAAGGCAGAACTCACATATTTCAGCCAGCACTCCTGATGCTTGTGTTGATAAATATCCGGAGAGTGGCATCCCGTCTCTGATGGACAGTAAACCCATATGTTACATTTCTTTTGGTTAGGTCCAGCTTGGTTAGCTTGATCCAAACAAGCCATACAACAATCGTATGCAGATTCTTTGTGATGTGTAAGGCCCCATCTGACAGCATCACCACCATAATCAGTATGAACTTCCGCATGACACTGAAGAGGAAGCTGCTTGCCAGCTATGACTTCGTAATCTGGAGAACATAAATTACTGCGTAAGAATCTATAAGCAGTCAAGTTCTCCCGAGTTCATTATTTCTTGTGAGCAAATTTGCGATATGAGGACATAAAACCTTGATTGGTCAAATTTTAAGCATGCACAATTTCTATTGAAGAGATTTTCCTTTATGCCAAAAGGGAGGAAAAGACAAATGATATAACAATAATAACAAAATCGCATGCAAAAGAATTCTCTTCTCCCTCACAATGGGGAGATAATGAGAAACTGAATGATTGATCTGCACCATTTCAAAAAACCTTGAAAGGATTTGTACTGAAAAATTGACAATGTCGTTACCAAGTTCCTCTTCACCCTCAGGTTTGTCATCGTGTTCCGTATTGATGATCTGAACAGGTATCCAGAGACCAATTTCTTCTGACAGTTCAGCCCAGTTGTCGCCCAAAGCTCGTGCAAGTAACCCTGCAAGCAATGTCACAAAAACTTATCATCTGTTTTCTGGAAGTTCCTCTGAACAAAGGATACAAGATTTCCTGCAACATCAACAGAAAACTGAAAATACAAAATGTGAACAGCAATTCTAAATAGAACATACTAGCCTCCTTTAGGGAAATAGTTGAATTTGATGTCTTCTCATGAATAAGTTCTGTGGCTTCTTTCAATTTTTCTCTCCGCCAACTTTCCACCGCATCTGTTCCAACAAAAACACCATCAACAATGATAACCAGGAATTGTAAATGAACTACAGCAGAATGTATACATAGAATGAATATATCAGATAGACTAGCTGTTCTCATAACAGCAGAACTCTTTAAGGAAATAAATAATTAATAAGTTTTATTACACTGGTACCCTTAGGCCTTATCCATATAAAAATGTTTCGGTGGCTACTTTGGTCTTTACATACACATACATTTCTACTGTCAATCATCAAATTAAGTGCCATTTAAGTAAACCATCCAATTGATGAGGTGAAGAATATCCCTCTGACTGACCGCGTTTGGGCATGCAATGTAGATGAGCTTCCAAGAAAATACCTGAATCTTCCCTTAGGCAGTAAAATAAACGAGGGAGCTTTAGGAACCAAATGGTTCAAGATTTTGGGAGAAGATAGGAAGGACGGAAGAAGCAGCACATAGTACCTGTCAAAGGAAACATTCCTCCATACTTCATGTGTTTGTTTTCCATCCCACCTTCAGTGGCTAATAAGAACCAGTATCTTTTTAGTCTAAAAAAGTGTAAGTTGGAGGATTTAATCGAGGTGGAAATTTTCATTGGGTAAATTGGGGGAGAGTCAAAGCTCCTGTTAACAATAGCGAGATGGGTATGCGAAAATTGTCTATGTTTAACAGAGCACTATCAGGAAAATGGTATAGAGGTTCATGAATTAGGAGAAGGCTCTGTGGATGGAAGTGACTAATAAAACTACGGCTGCACCCATTACAGATGGTTCTCAATAGAGAGGGATTATTGTTGACGAACAAACTTATGGAAAGGAATCATGAGGAGAAAGGATGACTCAAGATATTTTCAATTGATTTCCAGAAATGGGAGACATGGTCCATTCTGCTTAACATTTACTGTGGTGATACCGTTCACAAAGACGAGTTCCTTCACCTCTCCTCCATTGCAAATACAAAGGAAACCACAATTGTGGAGATTATTAATTGGAACTAAGGGCAGAAAGAGTCCTCCACAAGCTATACAACTTTACACAATTATGCAAGGAAGTAGATAAGATTGTATTTAGAAGAGATTTTCACCAAAATTCTTCTTGAAGTCTTATTATAATCTCTTAGCTTAGGATGTGATGAAAGACATATGAATGTCAATATGGAGATTTTAAGCACGCAGGAAACTGTTGCTCTTCACATGGGTATGCAACGAAGGGAGGTATATGTTGTTTCTTTCTTTTTGGATAACATCAGTGTTCAGGACAATTTGCGCAAACCTCCACAATACGAACTACGTGTATCCTCCAACTCATATGGTTACAAGGTAACTATGTCCACAAAACCTAAGCAAATAGAAAGAAATCACCTAAACATTTTGCCTATGTTGCGATTTGTACCCTAGTCTCCAGAGTCTGCAATGAAGGGAAACTATAACCAATAATTCAAGACATAAAGGCATGATTGTTAGTTGGTGACGCATGTGAAAAAGTAACAACTACCCTAACTTTACGAGTCATCATATTCTCCAGAGGGTACTTCCTCAACAGCTCAACCAGTGGCGGAGTTAATAAGAATTTGGAGTCAGAATGAAGGAAGCTAGAAATGCTTGAAACATATTGAAAATCAGGTTAAAAATTACACCTCTGAATTGAATTCACATGTACTTGAGCATATAGTATGCATAATAGGGACAAGACTGAACAGGATAAATACCAGTCCAAAAGGGAACGGATCAAACTTACAAGATATCCATTCTACTAGAAGATCCATATAGATCTCAGATTAGACATAATTGAAAAGCCCAGATACATGAGGTTCGGAAAAAGTTATGAATATGTAAAATAAGTACTCCAAAAAGTAGAAGAAAGAGGTAAACAATCAGTAAAGCATGCAAGCAAAAGTAACATCAGAGAGCAACGAAACTCGCTACATTGTACCATGGGAAGAAAACTGTTATATAACATCTCAATATTTTAGCAATGTTACTTGTACAAAGGGATAAAATCAGAGACAATGGTATTGGGAAAGGGCAAGATGTCCAATAAATATATCAGAAATTGAAAAAATGTTTTGAGGTTTGATTCACATGGCAAAATTGAATACAAATTTGGCAATTCAACTTCAAGGAAAGTAAAACATCTTTATGGGCGGTGGATGGCCTACCCTTTTAATGCGGAAATTAATATTGTAAATACTTTTTTATACTAAGTGCCTCACACTTGTTTCTATAACCATTGACTGACGTCCACAATTCCCAGTGTCATGTGTTCTTTGTTAAAGCAAACAAGAATAGCATTTTGATGAACACAAAATTTGTCCTAGCAACATCCTCACCTATTTAAGCAATCAAATGATACTAGGAATACTGGCTAGGGGACCATATGTACGAAGAAGCAATCACAAGTGTAAGCCTCCTATAGGAGTTCCCGCGTGTAGGTTTATTCCAACTCACTAATAATATATCTTTAACAACTATTTGTTACCCTAATCGTTAACATGAGATTGCATGATATATGCTAATTACAAGTGATCTTGTGTTAAATAATGAAACTAGTGACGGAATCAACTAAAGTTGGAAGTGTAGAGAAACACATAAGAGAAAACAGTTTTAGGATAAGTGCAAGTGAGATGGGATATGTGCTGCAAGTTAATCCTCCATAACAAGAAGGTGAAGTGAAATTAGATGAAATTATGGTGCCTAAATGTATATCTAAGCTTAATCTTCAATGAGATTAGCACGATAGATGAAGATTTAACACATAATCAAAATAAGATAGTTGGAATGGAAGAGTTCAACGAGAGTGCTACGCAACAGGAAGATAACTATTTAAGTAAATGCATGTTCTACAGATGACTGGATGTAATAACAAGGAGTGGTTCTTCTAGATGTTCAATTATGTATTTTGGTCCAAGGGGAAAAAGACCTCCCTCCTTTCTACTTGTTGCACTTCTCTCATGCAAGCAAACTAGATCAAGAGAAAGTTTTAGAGTTTTACGGTCCTTTCTCTTGCTCTCCTTTATTTCTGCACTCAATGTTAAATTCAATGAACAGAAACAGTCCGTGAGCACAAACTCTGAAATTACTATATATGAAAATTATCTCTCTTCCGGTCTCTTGCATCAGCAATAGATTTATTTATTCTCCTCATTTACAAAGAGTTATGCAGCTTGGTTTTGTTGTTTTATTGATGAGCTGAAATTATGGAGTAATTCGGGTTCCACATTCGACGATGCTATGAGTAGATAAAGGAAGAAAGTTTCAATGAAATGATTAGTACATCAATGGAGAGAGGGAATGGAAATCAGATGTCATTCATATCCAACGGAACAAAGGAATAACATCTTGAGATACGGTTGATTCATAAATTTGCCATTGTCTAAGAAGAACCAAAAGACACAAATTCAAATTTTTATTCATACATAACTTCACTTCGGAAAAGAAAAAAAATAGCAACTACAGATCCTGCATTTAAAAGACAAGACAGTGAAACCACTTAATGGGGAAGAAGAAAGGAAAAGACAAAATCTGGAGACAAGCCAAGGCATGTAGACAGAAAAAGCAACGAGGAGCAGAACCGTTGATAACTTCGGAAACTAAATGTCCAGATAAAACAGCATAGACTTGTCTTTTAGGAAGAGAAAAGAAAGAAATCTTGAGCATCTGATAAAAAATAATTTCCTTTCTGCAAAAAGAATGAAAACATATAGACCTAAATATCACGATTCCAAAGCTCCGACAACTCCCAATTCGAGGACATAAACATCATATGCATATGCTAAAGGATATTACTAGCACTTACTTTTCAGCTAATGGTTAAACAGAAAATCCCATGTCAAAGAAAATCCAACAGTTGCCACTGTTTAAAAGTGTTCATGAGTATCAAACCCAAAGTAAAGTGTAACAACTCTTCCATTCTGACAGTTTCCTTTCCAGAAAGACCAAAACACCTGTTTCAGCTACTGTCATGTGAACTGCCCCTACGAAAGTTTAATGATTACCCACTCACTGAATTTGGTAAAAGAAAATCTCAGACAATTGACCAGATACAGATAACAATTACTAGCAACTTGATCGCATTGTAAAATCTCCAGATTGATTTATTAGCCTTAACCTACCTTGCACTTACTTGATTACTAACTGATACAGCTACAGCATAAACAGCCAAGAGGTCTTCCCAAATAAAAGCTTTAAGAATGAAGGAACATAACAAGTATAGCACATTTTGAAGATATTGAAGGCACAATCACCTTGTAGCACGGTCGCATCTTCATTAGCATTCACGCCTTTTAAAGTTACTAGTATCTCATCTGTTATCTTCTGTTTAATATGTTCCGGTATTTGTTGCACCTTTTCATCCATCGAAAGTTTGTTCTTTAAGCCATTTACCTTCACCAGATAAGAAGCATTCCTCATCAAGCAAAGTCCACGGAAAGCAGCAAACTCAGGAACCAAATACCAAAATGACAAATAAAGGTCTTACCACATTAATAAGTTCTACAGGTTCTAGTTGTTTCCGCAATTGAATTGACTCTTCCATTTTCCTAATCTGCTGTGGGGTATACCTAAAAGCTGTGCACACAAAAACACCCTTTCATCAAACCAGCAATCAACATTCCAAATAAACAACAAAACTCTAAATGGGATAATCTGCATATACTTAGAAGCTGAGTCAAAAGCACCGAGTTATGAAACAGACGTTCAACTTTCCAAGAAAGTAACAAAATCACAAAATGCGCCAACAGAAAATTCAGAATGAATAGAAGGGGTCATCCAAAAATAATCTGAAGGATAGCTAACAAAGGTGGAGCTAGATAGGGCGAACATCCTTCGACGGAAAAATTACATTGTTTATATATGGTTAAAATTATTCTATTTTGTACATATAGCAGATGTTTAAGCCCTTTGGCTTCTTCACGTGTTTACTTCTTCGTATGTTGAACCCCCTTAATGAAATTCTGACTCTGACTGCTAAAAGTTGTGGCAAAAGAACTTTCTGAGAAAGCAACAAAGTCCCAAAATGATTCAACATCAAGGGGTCATCCAAAAATAACCTGATGTATGTTATGTAGCTAAAAACTATAGCAAAACCACACATCTATCAAACAGGCAATCAACAAAGCAACAAAGTCCCAAAATGATTCAACAAAAGATTCAGCATCAAGGGGTCATCCAAAAATAACCTGGTGTATGTTATGTGCTAAAAACTATGGCAAAACCACATATTTATCAAACAAGCAATCAACTTTCCTCTAAAGCAACAAAATCCCAAATGTGCAAACAAAAAAATTCAGAATCAACACAAAGGGTCATCTAAAAACAATCTAGTATATACCTAAAAAGCTGAGGTAAAATTCACCCTTTTGTCAAACAAGCATACAACTTTTGAACAAAAACAACAAAATCCCAAATGGGTAAACAGAAAATTCAGAATCAACACAAAGAGCCATCTAAAAATAAACTACTGTATACCTAAAAACTGTGTCAAAATCCACCCTTTATCAACCAAGCATACAACTTTTGAACAAAAGCAACAAAATCCCAAATGGGGTAAACAGAATATTCATAAATAATAGCAAAAATTACCTCTTTGAGTATCACTGAAAGGGTACATATATACAGAAGTATATAGAGAATGAAGCACATAAAGAGCAACAAAAATATTGATTGAACAAATAACAATTGTTGTTCTCTTATATGACATCCATTTCCCTCTTGCCATTTCCACTTTCTTCAACTTCTGCTTCTCCTCCATTTCATCATCTTTGAAACCCACAAATACTTATCAAAAAAAAAAAAAAAAACACCCCAAAATCAAGAAATGTGTAGAATGTTTCAGGGGAATTTATTTCTTGTCTTCTCTACACAGATCAAAGTAGATCGATGGTCCCAATATCAAGAATTCTTGTTTTTTTTTCCTGTAATTTATTAATTAAAAAGAGAATAATGGAGATGAAGTAGCAAAGCACTATTTATGAGTATAATAATGGAGATTCTTTTATTATCTCCGGCAGGCAGCTGTCGTTAGTGAAATGTAAATTTTGGGGTTTTTGATTCATCTGTGAATTTAAAGTGAGTAATTAAGATTAATTAGGTAGTGTTAATTATGGTTTACGTGACGTAACGTGTGATAGTACTGCTAAACAAAAATGTCGGGGAAAGTTTTATGCCTTTTTTTGGGTTTCTCTATTGCTACGTTATGTTACTAAAAATAAAAATAAAAAGTCATTAGAATTTGAGTTTCTATTAGTGGTTATTTGAATGTTAAACACTCTATAGATATTAAAATTTCGTGGGACTCTACAAGATGCGTTCAATTCGAGTTGGGACTCTACAAATTATGTTCAACTCAAATTAGAATTCTTGGAGACTACTTAATCCTAAAACCTAATTTATGCTTATATAAGGGGTACTAAATTCTCTTAAAAGGCATCTCGAAAATTTCATAAAGAGATTGAGATCTCGAATATTCCACAAATTGATGGAATAATCATATAGAGAGGTCAAATCTAAATCATCTTAGTTCGAGAAACACGACACTAACGGACCTCGATTAATCATGGATAAATCTTATGAGAAGAGAATCAAGGGAGGAACAGAATTGTACCAGCAATCTTGATGAATAAAATTATGTTTCTTCGTATTTTTTTGTGATTGTAATTTATTTTTTGTCACTTTAAAATTTGTTGCAAACACGCTCTTCGTCTTCAATTCAAGATTATAGGTTCGAGTTATCAACTGACCAAGAAGGTGTGAGCTTATAGAGAATTTTTTTTCCCTGTTTTGTTTGATTTTACTCGATTCTTATATTTAAAAGATAGATGTTTCATTTTACTTATTCATCTTTGCAAATCAAAAAAGTTTTGTTACTATTTTTCATATTATTCTTAATATGTATTAAGATTAGTTTAGCAGAATACATGTCTAGTTAAAATTATATAAGTAATGTGAGATCAACATGGGTCGAGTTATATAAATTGGAGGAAGTAATTAACTCGCATATCTCCATAACATCTCCCGTAATCTTCCACTCCTCCACAATCTTACTTGGTTTTTTTTATCGATCACTTGATCAAATCGTATTAAATATCTATTGTTTTTTTTTCTTTGTTAGAATTTGCCTTGAACTTCCTACTTCATTGATCAACGATCAAATTGTATTAAACAGGAGTACTAGTTTTTTTTTTTTATAGTTTTCCTTTTAACTCTGATTTATTCTCGTTCGAAATTGCAATTATAAACTTTTGCATAATGTCATATACCTATTTCAAACCTAACATGCAATGATATCAATGATTAATATCTTGTTTAAGACACCTCTTTTGTAATCCTACCTTTATATAATAGTTACTAAGTAGTATAGCTAGGGACACGAAAAGTGATATGAAACATTTGGAAAAATAAGAAAACTCTCATTTCTTATCTCTTTATATGTTTTTGTCGACTTTCTTAATTCATATTATTATGTAGTATTAGATTCATTTTATACAAAGTTTTAAGTTGCATACAAATCATTAAACATAAAACTAATTTTATTTATATCTAATTTTTATTTTCAAATTTTATGCTCTAAAATTTTATTGATCTAACTTGACAATAAAAAAAATTATTTACACGATTTATAGAATTTAAACTCCTAAAAGGTTTATCTGTAAAAAGGTTGAAAAGGCACACTCAAAATGTTTGAAAAAACAAAAGTAAAAAGGGGCACTCAAATGTGGAACTTTACTGCTACATATCATGATTAAAAGGTTGGATTAGCTAACGTGCTTTGACTCTTCTTGTAAATTTTTAGACTCATGTGATTGTTATTTTCATCGTTTTAATTTGATGGTTTGATTTTAATTAAAATAAATTATATATATAATTATATGGCTAAATAATAAAATTATATACGAAAGATATATATATTATATTTAATTTTTAGATATAAATATGTGTAACGAAATTTATATAAAAAAACTAAGTAATTTTGATTTTACTAAAATAGCATAACTTTCTCATACGATAGCAAAATGATCCAATTCTTTTTTCTATATATCTTAAATAATGATACAAAACTATTTCTTCATTCGAAACTCAATTCCGTACTCGTTTACTCGGTCAAATATTATTTTTACTGAATAAGCAATTATTGATGAATTTTTACCCAAATTAAAATGATGAAGTGATAAAGGCCAATCCATCAACATATCTCTTTGGATATCTTTTACTACTATTTGTATTTGATTAATACTGAGCTGCCGGCGTTGCCCGTAATACTTCTTCCAAATTATTAGTGTTATATGTTATCGGAAACAGTTTTTCTACCTCGAGTTTCACTTCCGATCTCATAAGTGGGATTTTACGGGGTATGTTGTTGTTGCAGCCGGAGAACGAAACTGCAGCGTATGAGCTCTATTTTAGTGAGAGACAATAGCCATTTTTGGAGAGAGCTCTGTTGTGCTTAACTGCACCTTCCAACTGTTCGATGAAATGCCTCAACGAAAAAACACATATATGATCATTCAAGGATGATTTGTTTTTCCAATTGTGAAAGTTAAGTACTCATATGCATTGATTTTTTGGTGGAGATTGTGTGATGTCTCAGCTCAAAGTTGTCTCATTTATCTGCAAGACTTTGAGTAGGAAATTACATTCCCTAAGGCGAAATTCAGTAGCATCAACACATATTCATGAACATGTCAGAAAATACGAATCAAAATCCGTATTTGCTACAAGGGTATCATTTATCTTGAGCACAAGTTCTAGATTTTGTGTACCATCATTCTTGTCCTTTCAGCGGTTTTATTGTGCCGAAAATTCTGCATTTTCGTCGTTGGAAGAAACAACGGAAAGCCGTAGCAATGATCCCGTTGATAACGTTTACAAGGTTGTTGTGGATCATGCTAATCCAGGGCATAAGATGGAGGTAGCTCTGGATAAGCTTGAAATAGAATTAACAACGCCGTTGGTGGTGGAGGTCTTGCAAAAGCTTTGTTATGAGGAGAAGTTAGCATTTAGGTTCTTTACGTGGGCAGGACATCGAGAAAATTATAGTCACGAGCCTCAGGCGTATAATGAGATGATTGATATATTGTCTAGTACAAAATATAAGGTGAAGCAGTTTCGTGTTGTTTGTGATCTTCTAGACTACATGAAGAGAAATGATAAGAGTTTGGTTCCTTTAGAAGTCTTGTTGAAAATTCTTAGACAGTATACTGAGAAGCATTTGACACATCTTCATAAATTTGCTAAGAAGAAGAAGATACGAGTGAAGACACAACCCGAAGTATATGCCTTTAATTTGTTGTTGGATGCTTTGTGCAAGTGCTGTCTTGTTGAGGAAGCTGAAGCTCTGTTTACGCGGGTGAAGAGTAAGGTTAAGCCAACTGCTGATACTTATAACATTCTTTTCTTTGGTTGGTGTCGTGTTAGAAATCCAGATAAAGCTATGAGCATTCTTGATCAGATGATCAACATAGGACATACACCCGATAACTTCACCTATAATACTGCCATTGAGACGTTTTGCACCGCAGGAATGGTGATGCAGGCTGCTGAACTTCTCGAGTTCATGAGAACTAAAGGTTCAACCATGTCTTCTCCCACAGCGAAAACTTATACTATTATGATCGTGGCTCTTGTTCAGAATGATATGATGGTAGAATGTTCTAAAGTTCTCGGAGATATGCTAAATAGTGGATGTGTTCCTGATGTTTCGACATACAAGGAATTGATTGAAGGTATGTGTTTGGCTGGAAAGACCGAGGCAGCTTATAATCTTTTGGAAGAAATGGGAAACAAGGGCTACCCTGCTGATATAGTTACCTACAACTGTTTTCTTAAGGTCCTATGTGACAACAAAGAGAGAGACGAAGCGCTTAGGCTTTATCAGAAAATGACGGAAGTAGGCTGTGTTCCCAGTGTACAGACCTATAATATGCTAATTGTAATGTTCTTTAGAATGGGTGATGTCGATGGAGCCTTTGAGACCTGGCACGAGATGTCTAAGAGGGGCTGTACGCGTGTTACAGAAACATATTGTGTGATGATTGAAGGGCTTTTTGATAACAATGCTACTGAAGAAGCATGTTTCCTTTTGGAAGAAGCTGTCAACAGGGGTATCAAACTGCCATACCGCAAATTTGACTCATTTTTAATGCGACTTTCAGCCATTGGTGATCTACGAGCCATTCATAAACTGTCGGAGCACATGAGAACATTCTACAACCCTGCTATGGCACGACGTTTTGCCATCAATCAGAAGCGGCAGAGCTTGAAGTTAAGAGGGAAGTGAAAATGACTTATGTTGTCTAATTGGCCCGACGTTTGAATGGTGTGTTTCTTTGCATGCATTTGTTTGTGTCGTTAAACAGATTAATTAGAGAGTGACTAGCGGACGTTTTTCATTCTTTACTCGGTCCTTAGTAGCCTTTTCAAAGTCAATTTAACCGCTTACCATTAGTAAGGCCACTTGTACCAGATTTGGGATTGAAGCTACATTTGGAAAATATTAACTTATATATATACTAAAGGGTGAAGATCTTTTACAACTATTAGTGTAAATATTTCTTATTTTTTCAGGTTTGGTTGGCTGGAAATCACACAATTATTTAAAACATAATTACTTGTTAGTATTATATTTCTTCTTATCTCTTCTCCTCACCCACCATTTATTGAGCAAATATTGAAATCAAATACATCCTGAAAATACTCCACAATTTCATTAATTTCATCTTTGCCAATTACTCTCCGTTTCATATTAGTTGTCCACTTTATCCTTTAATCTCCCTTTAAGAAATCATAAATCAAAAGGACATTTTTATTAATTAATCGCTAAAAACTTTTTGAAACTTTACAAACTTATTTGCACTTAAAAAAATAATTAATTGTAAGGCTACACTGGACAAAACGTTATGAACCCTATTTTGTTTTTGTAAATTGACAACAAGTAATTTGAAATAATTATTTATAATAATGTGGATAACTAATATAAAACCGAGAAAGTACCATGTTTAATACTTTCTTTTATACAATGATACAAAATCCAAAAAAGGGAAAAAAAATACATGTGTAATTTCCAGGAAGCCATGTATTTTACTCGTCACAAACCAAGAGAATCGTATTTTTTTTTTCATACTATCATTTCCAGGAAGCCGTGTATTTTACTTGTCCATAAATCAAGAAAATCTTATTATTATTATTATTATTATTTTATACCATCTTTAGTATTAAATAGTTACATAAAATAGTAATAATTTAATTTCAAATTTTAAATCATCATTAATAAAATTAATTTAATAAAATAGAAGTTCATTTTTTTAAAGTAATATGTCACAACAATTAGGGTAAAAAAATATGAAATGGATGGTTTCGTATATACTCCTTTTGTCCCTAATTACTTGTTCAATTTTCTTTTTTTACTTGTCCATTTTGACAAATCAAGAAATGACAAAAAAAAAATTACTTATTACACCTTCAATTAATTACTTTGAAAAAGATAGAACTTCTTGAAAATTTTAAATTTTAAATTCATCCACTTTATAATTAATAAGAGTAAAATGGTAAACTTATTATGTCAATCATTATTTTCTTAATAGATGTATTAATTCAAAAGCGGATAAGGAATTAGGAACGGAGCGGGTAATAAAATACATAGAATAGGGCAATGTTGATTGAAGAAGTAAAAGTGATTAAATAGGAAAGTCTTTAAGACACGTCAAAAGTAATCAATGAAATCTTTAAAAATAAGATAAATACAATTTAATTGGCTAAAGTCTTTCCGATTACGGCTTGTAAGTTGCCTATGAATATATTATCCAATACGATTTGCTACTTCCCATATTTTGTCCCTAAAAATTGACATTTTACCAATTATCATTTCACTAGCTGTGATGCTAACTCTATCAACTACCTCTCACTACCTGCCACGTGGATAAAAAAGACAAGGGTAGAACAGTACTTTTCAGTTTTTGAATGTGATATCGGGGTATTCGAAATTAAAGAGCTTTGGAAGAATCAACATGGGTTGTGGTGCACTGAAAGAGTGTTTCACCCTTAATCAGAGGTCTCAAATTCGAGCCCTGAGTATGAAGAAAATTCTGTTGAGAGCGTTAGTATCCCCGTATGGGCCCTCATATTAGTTATATAATTCTAATACCATCTACATTAGAATGATTAAAGACACAATTATCTATCAAATCTTTCCCACATCATTTCCACCATATTTGTTGAATATTATTTTGTAAGTAGCTATTTCTTAAAAAACTTATCCAATAAATGATATATTTAATATATTAAATCAAACACTATATTAGAAATAATTTTGATAACTAATATAAATATTATTAATATTAACATTATTAAACACTTATTTTATACACTTACCAAACAACCCTCGAAAAAAAGGTAAATAAATTGGTATTTCCTTCGTCTCATGTTATGTGTCACCTTTTGATTGATTGGTTATTTAAGAAAATTAAATATTTTGTGTGACTCGAAATCGTTTTATTAAGGATAAAAAATAAATATAGTAAAATAATGTTCTTTTTTTAGACGAATTAAGAGTCTGTTTGGTATTATTATGGAGAGTCTAGGAGCACTTATTTTGAGAAAAATATATTATTTTTTTGTACAATAACAATTAAATATTTTAATCCTTCAAAAAATGTATAATATTGACTGAAAATTTGAATACGAACATTTTAATTTAATAAAAATAAAAATTTAATTTAATTTTTTTATAATAAAGGTTTAAACTAGTTTCTCTCTATAAAATAATCTTAATATTAAAAGGATATTAAATAGTTGCCCTTAATTGTAATTTGACTTTCAAAAATGCTTTTTGAAAAAAGATTACCCAAACACAATTTATTTTTAAAAACACTTTTTCAACTGAATTAACTTTCAAAAGCACTTCTTAGAAAAACTATTTTTAAAAATTGTTTCTGAAAATAAATAATTTTTAGCAATGCGAAACTCTAAAAACCAAAGATGTGACATAAAATGGAACGGATAGTAGTGGAACAAGTATGGCCTGGCTGAACCATCATCATCATATATATACAGAAACTGCAAAATAGCATTATTTTATCACTACATATATCGAGGAAAGAAAAACACCCAAGACAAAAAGATCAAATTTTTAGCTTGAATTTCAAGATTTGAGGAAATTTGAGGATGTGGGGTTTTGGGGGAAGGTATTATTGGGGGAGAAAAGAGAGAGGGAAAGTTGAAGGTATAGTGGTGGTGTTCGCATGGATGTCAAGTCAAGATCGATATATCAAGAACTATGTTGATCTCTACTCATCTCTTGGATGGAAATCCCTTGTTTGTCACTCTCAATTTCATAATATGTATGTTCCCTTTTCTCCATTTTAGCTTCTTTTTATTTATTTACCTTGACTAATTCCTATCTGCACGAGCAATAGGTACTAGATAACTCTGTCGATCAAAGCTAGGATAAATGTGAAGAAGTTGCCTAGTATTTTTGTGGGATTTGAATTTGAGACCTCATAGTTCTTTCATGTTAGGTTTTTTTTTTTTTGGATTGTTCTAGTGCTTCATTTCTTTGATTTTTTGGGTCTTTGTATTGTTGGAAAAATAGTTCCTTTTTTGCTTGTTCTTATTGAGTTTGCTGGAATTTTCCTGAATTAGTTAAAAAGTTGGGTTCTTTTTTTTTGGCATGATACATAAACATACTCAAAAGCACTCCAACTTTGAGAGTGCACTTCTAGACCATCTGAAGTGTCTAGTTGAATACTCTAACTTACAAAATGATCATTTAGACAACTCCAAAATTTATGTTTCACGTGAGTGTGTCGGGTGTCCACGAGACATAGGGGACGGAGTTGGAGTGTTTAGTTTCTAGCTGAGACCAAGTTTGAGTGTTTGTTTATGTATTATGCCTTATGTTTTATGACAATGTGATCAGTGGACAGTGTAGGTACATCATGAAGATAGACTGTGTGTCAATTTAGGTTGGAGGCAGTTTCCGAGCAGTGTAAATAAAAAATTAGGTGGGACTTAGGCCTCATTTGTTTTCATTAAGATTAAGACGTCTGTAATGCACGTCTGAATGATTAAGATGTTGTGTCTAGATTTAGATCTAGATCTGAACACTAAATGATTAAGACGGTTTGTTTTTTCACGTCTAAATTAATAATTAATATTTTTGTGCACAAATCCAACAACATTTAAGAATAAAAAAGGCAACCCAAACAAACGTCTAACCTCTTATTAACTAAAACTAGTTCTTATTTTTATAATTAAATAAAAATTAGTTCTTAGTTTTATAAGTAATAATATTACTATAAATGCTTAGTGTCTTTTGAGAATATTAAAAGAAAAAAAAAGTAGTATATAAGAATAAAAAAGACAATCCTAAATTAATAATATTTTTGTGTATATTTAAGGCCTCTTGTTATAATTTAGTGTTAGGCTACTAATTTTGTTGAGAAGTTCTAGGCACAATCCAAGAAAAATGCAACACAAACAAATGTCTAACCTTATTAACTAGAACAAGTTCTTAGTTTTATAAATAATAATATTACAATGTGAAGTTAAAGCTTAGTGCCTTTTGAGAATATAAACAAAAAATAAGTAGTATGTAAAAATAAAAAAGGCAACCCTAAATTAATAATATTTTTGTTCATGTGTGTAAATATTTAATGCCTCTTGTTATAATTTGGTGTATTTTATTGAGATGTTCTTGGCACACATTTTTTTTAGAAAAAAAGAAGAAGAAAAATCTAATACCTAATTCTATTTTTAGCACATACTTTGTATTATGGAATAAGCACACACAAGATCTCTAATTTTATAAACAAAATCTAAAACTACAAGCAAAATTTCCGAGTTCTTGAGAAGCAAACAATAATACCAAGAATATTTGGAAGATACAAATTAATAAATAAAGTACTTGTAAAAGTTTTTTGAAAACATAGTTGTTCAAGAGGAAAAAATTCAACACCATGGAGAGAGGGGGAGAGAGGCAAAAAGAGTGTGAATAGAAATAAGTGATTTTTTAAATTAAAAAAAACAAATGCACTTAATGGCCCAATGTGTGAACCATTCAGATTCAGGCCTCCATTAAGTGCAAACATGGTTTTTGATGAACTGTAAATGTGAGAATTGATGGTGCATAAATTGAACTTAACGCGAGATGAACTTATCCATGTTAGGTGATCTCAGATAATATCGAGAATTGAACTCTGATTATGGATTTTTATTATAATATTGGTGACGATCACAGTATGTTAGCTGCTTCATTCTCCTACAGTTCAAATTTTAAAGAAAGAGAGAACCTGCAATGCAAACTTATGAGATTGCTACTCATTAATCTTGCAGGTTTTTTCCTGATAAAGCTGCAGCACTGGCAGCAGAGATTGTGAATGAGCTTGTTGAGGTTAGTCCTATGTGAAAGTTACAATCTCTTTTCTCCCATTGATAAAAGCGGGATTTTCTATAGACAATGTAAACTAAAAATAATGGTGGTGTTGAAGCTAAAACAACAAAAAGTGTAAAATGTACCCACCGCGAAATTGGGAGCCTAAAGCATTTGAATCTGCATTTTATCCATGCTCAGCACACGAAAAAGTTCATTGACGGGTTGTGAAAGCTTTATTATATGGATAATCTTATTAAAATCTCATGGACAGTAAGAGCTCTGCTCCCATATGATGCATGTCAACTTTATTACATGTTCTCCTTCAATAATTGAAGATGTGGTAAGAAAGTTCTACAAGATGTCAAAAGGGCCGAACCACAAATTCCTTTCTTTTCATTCCAAAATGAAGTTGAAAGTTTAAACCCGATTTTACTCCTATTAACGGCATGGCCTTCTGAATTACGATCCCATGAGAAGCCAATTAGTACAAATTTCAGATGATCTGAAAGTCGAGCCTCTTTGGCTTCTAGGAGAGTATTATTCAGGATGAACATATCTCAGAGAGGAGTGGCCCAACAAGCGATCTCCCAAAAGTCGGTGGAAGTCATCACCAACCTTATAGCAAACTTGTTTTGAACTCTTTACATTTCTGATTCCTTTCCGAAGTGGGATCACATGAGAAGACCTAGGAACTTTAGTGAACCCATTACCTGCTTACGTGCCTGATTTGGGAACAGTTAGCCATTTCAATTCTTGAAGACTCTAAGCAGATTTATTTACACATTGCTTGAAAAAATTGACATGGTTGAATAGCAATGACCCTGCTAAAAAGATATATCCAAACTCAACAAATCTAATAAAAGTTTCAATGGCCTATCTTTTCTGTATATTTCCTTTTCCCATTTACTCGCAAATGGTTATACAAGCTCAACTATGTGTGTATATTCCATCGAGACCTTAGTAATTTATTTCTTCAAATCTCTTTGACTAACCTAACAAGAATGAATGACTTTGTTATTATCATATAAATTTTAATAGCCATGTTTCTGTCATGTTATGACTTTCTAACGGCCACTTTGTTTAATGTTGTATGTGTAGGAGCTAAAAGTTAGACCATGCCCTGTTGTCTTTGCATCTTTTTCTGGTGGACCGAAAGCATGCATGTATAAGGTTCTCCAGGTAAAGAACAATTCTTTGAAAAATGTAGTATGATCATCGTTGCCCATATGTATGTCAGTACAGTACATACAACAGTTTGAAGTATTTATTTCTTTTCAATTATAGTGTATTCTAGTTGGTGCAACTAATTTTTTTTTCTTTTAATTTGATCACAGATAATCGAGGGCAAATATGAAGAACATGCCAATCTGGTATACTCCATTATGTTTTTCTCTCACA
Organism: Solanum chiquidenum; assembly: GCA_029582725.1. Classification (NCBI taxonomy): domain Eukaryota; kingdom Viridiplantae; phylum Streptophyta; class Magnoliopsida; order Solanales; family Solanaceae; genus Solanum; species Solanum chiquidenum. The sequence continues at coordinate 1,895 of JAJOOS010010919.1, read as the reverse complement.
ATGTTTATGTTTTTGTTGTTTGCTACTAAGAGACAAGCTTGGGCATCAGCGAAGTGGTTAAATGCCAACTTAATTTCCATTCCATAACATGATTTGTTTTTTCAAATTTTCAAGCTTACTGTACATTTCTATCTAAAAGATTTCTATATACCAGGAACACCGTTAGCATATCATAATCCTCTTCTTCCTTTTGTCATTTGCTGGTTGCTTTATCTTCTAAAAATTTATGATACTTCCACCACACCCGCTTCCTAATTGTGATAGTCCATTGCCTTACTTTTTAAAGTGAAGTGATTATACTGTCAGTGATCTCTGATCTGATAATTTGTTTAATATGAAGGGTGAGTTCCGACTTGTTAGAGACTGTCTTTCGGGCTACATTTTCGATTCTTCTCCAGTTGACTTCACTAGTGATCTGGGTACTAGATTTATACTACATCCAACCGTTCTTGGAATGTCACGTCCTCCTCGCCTAGCCTCATGGATAGTAAACGGAATTGCTTCCAGTATGGATGCCCTCTTCCTTAAAAGATTTGAATCACACCGTGCCGAGTTTTGGCAGACTCTATATGCTTCTGTTGTGAGTGTCTCTCACCTTTTACTCATTTTGCCCCCCACCCCCATGTGTATTTCTGCTTGGCTTAGTAATGTTTTCCTCGCAGAGCACGAGAGCTCCGTATCTCATATTGTGCTCAGAAGATGATGATCTTGCTCCCTGCCAAACTATTTGCAATTTTGCTCAGCGACTTAAAGATCTTGGCTCTGATGTCAAACTACTAAAATGGAGTAGCTCCCCTCACGTAGGTATGGTGTTAATCCTGTGAAATCTTTCTTGCTTCACGTTCCAGAGGTTCAGTCTATTAGATATCAATAAATTATAAAATAAATAAAAATCCTAATATTACTATATTTGCTATTTAGATTCTGATAACAACTGTCAGTAGAGGACCAGAAGTTGGCCTCAAGATATGTTATCTTTTTACACCTTAGGAGGAGAAAAAAGAATAGAACTTCGGAATGAAAGTATCTAGTAACCATGGATGTTGAGTTTCAAGGAGTTTAGTAGCTCAGGGAAGACCAAAAGACACAGTTGCAAGAACTGGAGTTGCATATATTCATTCACAAGAATCTTGAACTTCTGTAGTCAAGCTCGCTCTCTTTCCGTTCTTCCCTATCCAAAGCAGTCTTGTTGACATCTCCCGTCGATTTTTAATTGCAATCCACTCTATGTCTCTCTCTGTCATTTCTGAGACAAAGCATATTGTTGTGTGGATTTGTTGGAGAGATGGACATTTTACTAGGATTAATCAAGTTGGAATTCGCACAAGATAGTACATTTCTGGTTATTATGCATATTCAGGTTTTATAGCTTTTCACAATCATGTGATTTTGATAAAAGTCTTCTATTGTGATTTGCGTCAACCAGGTCACTATCGGTACCACCAAGATGAATACAAGGCTGCAGTGACTGAGCTTCTTGGAAAAGCTGCTATGATCTATTCTCAAAGAATTCGTCAGCTTGAAGGGGAGAAGATGGTATTGGAAGGGTCACATGATGGAATCTCTGAGCCTCTAGGCAATCTTAGAAAAGCCGCTGCTACTGCAAATCAAAGCTTCCAGAGCATTTCCCTCGAGTTAAATGACCACTTCTTAGTACCCAACTCTGTGGAGTATCACGAGGGCAGTAATGGTGGGTCAGTTCAGCATGAACAGAAAGAACGATACATTCCCCTATCAAGCCCACCAAGAATCAATGCTCATGGTGTTCTTGGGCAAGTTCTATTTGATGTTTGTGTTCCAAAGGTTGTTGAAGACTGGGACATAAGGCCATCGCCAACTTTCAGGAAGGCTTCATTTCCATCCACTCGAAGGCATTCACCTTTCAATCCTATGAA
>JAJOOS010010918.1:0-13806 GCA_029582725.1 Solanum chiquidenum | reverse complement strand
CCCGCCCCCCCCCCCCCCCCCGTCAGTATGAAGAAAAATGTTTTCCACTCAAAAAAATTGCTTGAAAAATTATTTTCAGGAAAATAAGTGGTTTCATACTTATTTCCTTATGTTCGGTATGTAAATAGAAAAAGTACTATTCTTATAGTATTTATATATATAATCTAGACAGATACTATAGAGGTGGTGGTGAAGATGAGGTATACTGATGGAGGGTGGGAGGACAATCAACGCGGAATGTCATTTCTCTAACTTATTTTCTCTATTTTTACTAGGGAGGTCATTTTCCTCAATGTTAAGAAACTTGTTTTTCTAAAGAAAATATTTTAATTTTTTTTTACCAACTGAACATAAAAAGATGGATAAATATATTTAGATTCTCCTTCTATCGCAAATTGAAACAAAGGTATAAATTGATTTAACATCTAGTGGAATTTTGAACATGTTGTATTATGAGAGTAATGATTACTAATGATTTAATTAGTCATAATTTTCTTCTTTGAATAATTAATCTATCTTCTCATCCAGCTTGAGAATATTGAACATCTGGATTTTTGCTTTGTTTATTTATGGAAATTATCAAATAATCAAAAATGAAAAGGAAGACTTTGAATTTTGAAGTGAATAACGCAAAAATAAAATTTGTAATTAATTAAACTCCAAAATATTTAACAAAGTTGTGAAATCTATAAACTATAGGCAGTAAATTTCATCAATTAAAGAAGCAATTCAAACAAAATTTTACCACAATTAATAATTTGGGATAGAAGTAGAATTAATTTGTTTTATTTATACATATTCAGCTGATTTCTTAACACAAAGTATAAATACATGTTTTCGATCAAAACTCTTAAATTATATCAAATTCGTAGTTAAAATCTTGTTCTAACTTACCTATTTTAACCCCTCACCCCCACCTCCAAACCCCCACCCAAATTGTGACATGACCCTAAACTTTATTTTGGTACCTTGTGCCTTCAGGTACCTACAAATGGTTTTAGGCGTGAAATTGAATTTGATATATTCCATCTCCATGATTGGATATTGTTGTCTCCTCTCTAACAAATACCCTGCCTATCTGGTTGGTTCATATGTAAAGTTTGTTACATAATTTATATCTTAATATCAAACATCATTACACAAATCAAAAATACCAAATAAAATTTACTTGTGTTGCTTAATTTTATCAATGGTCGGTAATGCAAATTTAAAAATTCGTTGTGGGTCATTTTTCTTCAATTACTTATTATTCTTTTGCGAAAAATAAAAGTCCATCACTGGTTAGGAAGAATATTTTTTTTCTTATATTGAACGGTTCTTTATTTGACTTATAACAAGTTAATAATAATAATAAAAAACCGCGCATCCATTACAAGATCTAGCTATATAGTGATGCTAAAGTCTAAACTCATATAGTATCATAACATGAAGTAATCAAGTTTTGACACAAAATCAAATAATTTTAGAGGTTAAGTTATATACACTATAACTATATTCTTTCAAATCTTTTTTTATAATCAAATAATTAAGCTAATAATGTAAAATATCTTGATGTTACTAATTAGTGTATGTGAATGGGGTGTGGCTGAATCAAAGGAAAAAATTAACTTCTTGAAAGCAATGAGTAGTAGGTAGGGTCCATTAGAATTTTCTTACATTGTCAAAAGATCGTCTAATGAGTATTAGACAGTGGAAAAGGCATGAATGAACACGATAACCCTTCCTATCTAATCCTGCCAAATTTGATTCCATTAAAATCTACCAATTTTCTATCGATTTTAAATTTTATACATCGTTAGTATAGATAATTTCTTATAAAAAAAAAAGATAGTATCCATATGACCATAGTATATCTCTTTTAAAATGTGGGATTCGAAATCTTAAAAAATAAAATATAAATTCGTTATTATCATACTACTTTAAACTCTTTTTTACTCTTGACACACTCATAGGGGTCGTTTGGTACAAAAATGAATAATGCAGAGATTACTAATGCTGGGATTAGTAATGCAGGAATTAATAGTGCAGAGAGTAGTAATGCAGGGTTTATTTTTACCAAGTGTTTGGTTCATTGGTTCCAACCACATTTTGGAATTGGGTTAAAACTTTATAAAAAACTCCTTTCCAATTATACCCTTGAGTTATTATGTAATTAGGTTAAGATAAATAATTGCCAGACAATATTATTTTTTTATGGCCTTCTAACTAGCTATGAGAAGAATAATTTTATTGTCATGTTTGCCTTTTTTTCCACTTAAATTATTTGAGGATAAATAATTGTCATCTTAGTAAATTGATTACTTACAAAATGTCAATTTTCAATTTAAAAAAAAGACAAACTATCAACTTTTAAAATTGAAAAGACGTAAACAATAGTAAAACTGAATAAATCATCTACATTTACACATAAAAATTGCAAGTTGTAATTTTAATATGTATGCAATTTTATAAATTGTTCAAATACAAATAATTAGAAACCACACAAATATTGCCCTTTTAATTAGTTAATGTTAATCAACTCACATTTCAAATATTGTATTAATTTGTATTGGATTTATGTAGTAACAAACAACTTTCTCTAAATAATTTGTATGCTAATTTATTTAAATAAATTTACTAGTACAAATATAAAACATAAAATCAAGAAAATAATTAAAATGATTTGAGGGATATTTTTATCGTTACATAGACTTATCCCATGGTATTATATCCAATGTATTACTAATACCTCCAAATGGAAGGTATTAGTAATACACCCTATAATACCATGTAGGAGGTATAACTAATCCATGAATTAGTTATACATAGGCCCAAATTCTTACCAAACATAGTCCTAAATAATACCATACATAATACATGGATTATTTATTTTAATGCGGCCTATCAAACGACCCCTTAGCACTTTAATTTCCTTTAAAAAACTTATTCACCCTTAATATTTTTGTCAAACTGCATATTTTAATTTACTATAATTATAATATATATATAATAAGTAATAGAGATTTGCCACCAATTCAATCGTCGTATATGTTCTATGACAGAAGATTAAAATCATCAAGAAATCCGTTACTTATAAATATTTATTCACAAATCAATTTTTATTCCTTGTTAAGTGGATAAATATAAGATTACACCGCACAGTAATTTACTAATCCCTGTATTTCAACTTTTTTGTCTTAATTTTCTTTTAAATCAGTTTTAAAAAATGTCATTTTCCTTGCAACTCTTTTTTCAAATTCTCCACGTGACATATTTCATATCATAAAATGTAACGATCGGGTTCCGTAGTTATAGAAAAGCCAACGGAGAAAAATTTTGGGTCGGAAAACTTTTTCGTAATATTTGGATTTTTCCAACCTAGTCCAGTTTTGGATGAAATCAGAGTCTTTAAGGTGTAGGGAAATCTGGTAGCTAGCAATCGAGTGATTTATTTATAATTCTGGTTACATGAGTGGTTAGATAACTCGTTAAGAAATCCGTACGACTTTACGGAATTAAATTCGGGCGAGTAGAACTCCCAGAATCGATCTTAGTGTGAAGGGTATTTTCTAAGCGTTGTGGGTTAGAGGTGTGTTGTGAAATGGGGATTTTGAAATTCTTTAAAATAGCTCACTGGTTCGTGCAAGCCGCCTTGGCGGGGTTTTTGGTCGCTCTGGCGGGGTCGCTAAAGCGGGATGAGGGCTGTTGTGGCGGGTTTCGACGCGACTTAAGGTAGTAAATAAATCCCTAAACGGCCTCATTCTGCACTTTTCGATTTTTAGAGCTAAGGAACGAACCCAGGCGACTCCTAACAATTTTCCACCATTCTTGAGGCTAAAGGTAAGCTCTTCACTCCCCGAATCTATTTTTTTATCCGTAGAACGTAATAGAATAGGTAATTATCGATGGAAAATGATTTTTGATCTAGATTCTATGGTGGAAACAGGCCTATTTGGATACTTGGGATCATGGGTATGATCTAGGGTTGTTAGAATTGTTAGTAATCCGGGTAATTAGTGATTGTTTATTGATTCTCGTAATATATTGATTGTTTGTAGACCAAGAACAAGCGGAACGAATCCGAAAAGGGAAGGATCAAGTTTCTTAGGGCTTCAAGCTTGTTTCGAGGTAGGTGATGGTTGTTATTCTATGATTGTGTGATGTATGTTTGTATTTGCTTCATTATGGTATATGTATATGAATGTTGCATTATTGATCACATTTGTTGTAAATGAGATAGATGAATGATGGTTACCATGAAATCATGACTTAAATGTATGATCTTGAGGATATACTTGTGATTGTGATTGTGGTGTGTTGAATGAATCGATTGCCACGTTCCGGCATAACTAACTTGGATCGGTTGCCACGTTCCGACATAATCATTGGATCAGGTACCACGTTCTGGTATGCTAACTGTTTGGGTTTGGGTTCCATGAGAGGACCAATGACTTGTCAAAATTGTGTATCTTGAGAAAATGTGAAGTTGTTCATTGTTCGTATATGTTGATGATATTGTATATGTTCGATATGTGCATGTGATTATATTGTTGTATTAACTAATGTATGTTACACTTAGTGGGATAGCCGCATGATCCTACCAGTACACTGTGGTTGTGTACTGATACTGCACTTGCTCTTATTTTTGTTGAGTACAGGGAATTTTCCGCTGGTTATTGACAGACCTCCTCTAGAAGATCAGTGATCTCGTTCGAATTCAAGGGTGAGTTAGTTCTTCCAGGCTGCCATGAGTTCTCCTTTCGTCCATGTCCACCTTTCGGACTTAGACTTTTCTAGTTAGTTTAGTGCATTAGTTGGGGTTGCAACCCTTCTTGTTTAGACTTGTTAAACTTTAGATGTTTTGGTACAGTGACTTTCAGGTTTTAGGTTATTACTTCCGTATTGTTAGTTTATTATTGTTAGACTTTTGTTAGAGTTTATGGGAACTCTATTTATTTCCTTAGTATTTAACTTGCTTCTGTAACTTAAATGCCTTAGTTTTAATTTAGTTGCTTGGGTTTGGTTGTAGTAGTGGTTCTCTCACCGGAGAGTTAGTGTGGGTGCCAATCACGATGGACTGGGTCGTGACATAAAATCAAGGGAAAAAGGACAAATATACCCACGAACTATCGTAAATGGTATGCAGATACCCTTCGTCATCCTTTTGGGACATTGGTGCCCCTGTCGTCCAAAAACTAGAGCATATATACCCTTTATACAAATGGACATACACGTGTCATAATCTTATCCGCCGACCTGACATTTATTAAATATCGGATCGACGGATAAGATTGTGTCACATGTCCCTATTTAGTCTTCCGTTAGAGTGAAGGACATATATGCTCTAGTTTTTAGACGGCAGGGGAATCAATGTCCCAAAAGTATGACGGAGGGTGTCAACATACCATTTACAATAGTTCGAGGGTATATTTTGGTACATTTTACATATTTTTTGTTTCAAATCACAAGACTAAAAAAAAAATTACCTTAATTTTCTTAAAATTCGTGTCAAATCATAATAAAACAAACAAATTAGAAATAGAAAGGATTATAAATATAAGTATGTAAAGATTAATTATGTCATAAATTTTTGCTGCGTCGGTGTATACCCTGGGTGCAAATATCTCCCTATTGTGCTTTATGTTGGATAAAAGCAAAATTAGGGGTACCGATAAAGATTATGAGCCCTTACTTTTTCGGAGGGTCGGCGGGGCATGGGAGCCTCAGCTCATGCATCGGTTTACCGAAATAACCTCTGCTCTCCCACTTCCTTCTATTCAAAAGGCGAGCAGCCCTTAAACAAAAAGGCCTTAAAAGATTATAAAGTGGTCAGAATTCATTTATTTTTAATTAAATTTTTTGAGTTCAAATCCTTCTTAGATATAAAATCGTCTCTATTAGGGAGCTTTTTACTTCCTCCCCAAATAATATTAAATATTTTAGTGTAAACTTAAATTTAATCGAACTTCAATACAAATAACATAACACGGACGAAGAAAAAAAAGTGAAGCTAGGGATAGCTAGAAAGGTAGCTAATAAGTAATACTAAAATATAGAGTGACGTAAATAGGGCACTTTTCCCTTTAGTTTTGATTGCTTTCTCTCTTGGCCTTCCACTTAACACTCGATCACCTTAGTTTCTTCTTTAATTTCATATTTATCGATACATGTCCCTCTATTTGACTCTCCACACGATCTTTCGTCACCACTTATGATCATCTTATGTTCCCTTTTCACCTTGCAAAGATAGGAAGATAGAGGGTCGGCAAGGGTGAACAAAATCAAATTGAAATTGAATTAAATCATAAATTGAGTTAAATCGGGAAAAAAAATTATAAGTAGTTTGGGTTGACTTAGTTTGGCATTAGAAAAAAAAATCTAACTATACTTAGGTTGATTTGGTTTTAACTAAAAAAGTCAATTCGAGACCGAACTAACTCCATATTATATATATATTTTTTTAAAAATATTTTATAGATAAAAGTATTTACTTTGATATAATTTCTAAATATTTTTAAATCGTTTAACATATTATTTCATGTTTGAGATTTAAAATTTTGAATGGTCCAGTAAAAATTATAATTTATAGATATTAGTAACCCTAATAAAGCTCAAATCAATACTAATGCTAACAACAACGACAAAAATCAGTTTAATACTAAGAATGACAATAATATTGAAAATTTGTTCTTTAACTTTACATTAATTTAGAAAACTAAAATACATTAATTTTAGTTATGTAATTACTACTTATTAGGCATATTTTTGCTTGATTTAATACTTTTAAACTATGACCATTTTTATGACCTATTAATTTATAAATTTTTTTATGTGATTTCATTATTATTTTGTGTTATTTTAAAAAAAAAACGTTAGCTGATTATGTTTTGGTAAGACTAAAAATATATCTAAAGTACAAGTTAATCATATGTATGTATGAATATTTTTATTGAAAAAATCCGTAAAAAAAAAACTGAGGTTGAAAATTCAAATTTTTATCAATTTTATTTGATTTATGAATCTTAAAATTCGACAATAATAGTTTGGTTTGACATTTATAAAATCCGACTCAATTCAGTCACATACACCCCTAATTGATATGAAAAGATGATTCATTCAATCCATTTAGAACATAGAAAATAATGAATTTTGTTCTTTTGTAAATCAAAATAGAAAAAATAGTAGAGTATTATATTTTATGGGGCTTTTCCTTCGAAGCTAACAAAAAGTCAAGTCAAAATTAAAATACTTTTTGTTATATTTTAAAATTCATTTTGATCAAATAAAATATATTAAGAATCACAATAAAGCGATACTTATACATAAAGGACCATTTTGATATGGAGGGACACATATAATCTTCTCCCCTCAAAAAATTGATCAATAATTAACCTACCCAACGCTTCACGTACGTTTTTGTTGCTTAATACCAACAATTGCTCGAAAATGTGTAGATCATGCTATTGGTGGCGGAGCTAAAATAAAATTTAGTTGAACTTAATTGATTTGATTTAAATATTTTATTTGTCTAAAATTATATATATATATATATATATACAAATTATTAATTTAAAACTTAGTAACCTAAAAGAAGTAGAATTCGAATTTATAAGATTCAAATGCTGACTCCATAGCGTTTGAAGTCAATTAAATTTTAAATGAATAAAAAAAAGAAAAAAGACAAGTAACCCTGACATCCATGGCCACATTTGACTCATGGAGCATATTATACTTTGACTATTAGGACTTCTCCTTCAACATCTTAAAAAAATTTCTTTAGGATAAAAATATATATCATATTTTTCAGTAAAATTGAAACGTCCATGTGATTAAATTTAAATTCAAAGTATATTACACAAATATTTATTGTTGTAAATCAGAAAAGTGACTGTAATTAAAAGGATAAACCTTTAAAAGGCTTTTTCGTGCAAAGCTAACTGTATTTAAAAAAAATAGAAAATAAAAAGGAGGGAAAAATAAACAATAAGCCTAATTTACTTATTTAAATAACCAAGCGTTGACCTTGTACAAGTCTGAGTTGACTAATTTAATCCAATTTATGTGAGTGCAGGTCCCTGATGAGCTAGATTGGGCATCCTATGCTTAGCTTCCAGGAGTAAAATAGAATGACAAACGTATTCGACTGATAGTTATTATGTCATAAAATCATTTTTTTTTTCTTAATTTTTTTTTTTTCAATAATAAAATGACTTGCTGAAGATAATAATTATTGATTGAGAGATTGTTGGAGAAATTAATTCTTACCATATATGACTTTTTGGAACAATCTATATGCATCTTTATAAACACGATTCCAAAATAAAAGCTGAGGGTTAATTTCATATGGATAATCGATCAACTTTTGCTTTATAGTGTCAAACTCACCTAGTTTCATAGTGTTAGATCAACCCTTATCATTAGGACATAAGTTATAACTGATAATAAAGACATAATTAACTTTATTTTTCAACTTAGTCCACCAAACAAGCGTCATATTTGATCATGACTCTGATCCGGATCACCCTAACCCCCTCGTGGATCATGCCATAGATAGAATGTTGTCATTAGCCAATATAATATTATGAACTCAAAACAGGACAATGTATAGTAGCGGTCCCCTTTAAAAGTCCTATACTAGCTCCAAATCAAATATAGTTTCATGGTAGAAATGAATGGAAATATCAAAAAAGTACAAATCAATGATTAAAGCGTACAAAACCAAAGAAATTGTAGAATAAGGCTTCTACAATATTCTGATGTTAATCAATTTGGAAGATATCGTTTGATCCAAAATCAAATGAAAAAAATAGAAATAAAAAGATATAGCTTCAACTTTTGGTCTTCCCAAATCTTCTTGGTCAAAGTCCTTTATTGTTTCAAAAATCATCATGAATTTTCTTCTGCAAAAAAAATAATAATTTCGAGGCTCATCAATTGATCACTACTCATCATGAGATAAATCTTGTAAATCATATATAATTCTGAACTTATATTATACTATTTTCTTGGCCATCGATCCCCTGCGACAGCAGTCAAATAAATAAAGCTAAATATATAATATACCTAACTTAATTGTTATTATTATTATTATTATTATCCATATGAAGGATGGGAACAAAGAGAACAAATCAAATGTTTGTTGCTTTTAACATGCCAGTTTTTTTTCTTAAAAAAATAATAACTTCATCTTTGTAAAATAATTTTTATATATTCAGATGGTAACTGATCATAAGAGATCATGTCGCCTTTATTCCTTTAGTTTGGCAAAGATACGAACAACATGTATATGTTCAGTACAGTTCTTTGACCTAAATATTCTAGAAACATTTATAGGCTCAAATCTCGTGGTTGTAATTTACACAGTGTCAATTATTCAATACAATGTCTTCGTACATAGTCATATAAAGATTTTATTTAAGTTCTAATGTGCTACTTTCCTCAGATTAACTTTTCACATTTGTACTACATTTTGGCTAAAATAAATTAATTAAAAATGAATTTTAGTAATTCAATTGGTTGACTATCTGAATTCTCACGGTGTTGGTGAGGGTTCGATTCCCCAATACTATAATCCCTTTCCTTACCCCAATTTTAAAAAGGGAAAAATTACGCGTATAAGCAAACATATACTAGTTAATTACTTAATATAGCTATAGTTTACCTTAATTACAATTCGCGGCTTACTTTTAGCTATAATTACACATCTCAGCTTTTTAGTTTTGTATAATTCGCGTATTTGTATAACTTTTGTATAATTCAGAATTTGTATAACTATTTGTACTTCTGATGTTTGTAATTGTATAGATTCGTTATTTCGAGTTTATACAAAAATAACTGAGTTATACAAATGTACCCGCGAATTATACAAATGAAACGGCTTAAACTATAGCTGCAACCTGTAAATATGCAAACTATAGCTATGGAGCATAATTAAGTTTAATATAATGGCTATTTGTGAAAGTTCCCCTTTCAAAAAAGAATATTGCATGAAACAACCCCCCCCCCCCCACACCTTAAGGAGAAAAAAAATTAAACAAAAATGACAAACTTTATGATGGCAAAATATAGTAGTAGTATATTGGTCATATTTTCTCTCTTTTGTGTTGATTTTGTTGACAAAGAGAGGGAATTTGAGATTGGCTAGTTACAAATTTTGATCTTTTGGCCACCAAATAAATTGTCCAACTTTTTTTCAATATTTTTTTGTTGACCTTTTAATATGCACGTTTATTTCTAGGGTGGAATTGTTGGTTGCACTATGAGAATCACAAGGGGAGACATGTCCACCACTTTCAGAACTTGATGGAGTAACTTTTATATATATTATGTTTGAGACACCACCTAAATATTTTATAGAGTAGCTTCTATTTTAATATCGAATTCATTCACCATAGCCACAGCAAACACTAATCAATATTGAAAATCAACACCATCAACCACTAGTATATACTACAACTATCATTTATCAGTCATCACCACACACTATAATTATCTATCGTTATTCTCCACCACAATCATCATCAGCCGCCACCACCCTTAATGAGCACCTACAACCATCACTATTAGTCATCACCACCACAAACCACTATATATCTTTTGAAATATTTTTGTTGATATAGTATTAAATAAATTAGTATCATATTTAAATTTATACTAATCAAGTTTAATATAAAATTTTAGGCATATTGAAAAAACAAACATTATTAATTATATATTTAATATTCATATCTAATACAATGTTTTAATATTTATATGTATATTCAGATGATGACGTCAATATTCAAATATATATATATAAACTAATAACTCAAAACATATGTACATAATCATATCACTTAAAATGTTAATATAGACAATCTTATATAATAAACATCGATCAAAAACCTAAAAGAAGTGAATAAGTCTTACGTGAAATTACACGAATAATATAAATGATAACTATAATACTGTGAATAGATATAGTTTAAATTTTCCTGAAGAAATGAAACAACTCAACAAGTTGGAGGGAATTGTAGGATTTGAAAAGGGAAAGTTTTAGCTATGGATCCGACAATCTCATGATTTCTTATAAAAAATTCAAACAAGTAATGGATTGTCTTCTTCAAAAAAAGATATTCACTAGTAACAAGTTGAAGTAATTGAGAGATTTCCACCAAAGGGTAAAGGGCAAAGGGCAAAGGGGGGCAGGCATCATATGCTGAATTCCATGCAACCATAATGGCCATTTCAATCAGTGTGTTAAAGTCTTCTATTATTCATCATAAGATAAATATTTGGTGGGGTCTTTCTCTTTTTCTTTTTTGTTGTCTTCTCTTTGTTTTCTTTCCCTTTGAGGTACATATGGTTTTTTCAAACTTTGACACCTTTTTTTAAAAAAATTCTTTTCTGAACTTTGACATGCAATGTTTCTTTAATTTATTGGCTGGTGAGACTTAACATTCCTTCAACCACTTAAGTCAATTACAATTGCACTAACTAAATGATCCTCAATAGTTAGTGGTATCTGATTTTAATATGTGTGTTGTAGATTCAAAATTTAAATTTGATAGGTTCAACCACTTAAATCAATTATATTTGCACAAACTAAATCCACAATAACAAAGTGGTATTTGATTTAACATGTGTGTTGCTTAGAGGCAGATTCACAAGTTAAATTTGATAGGTTCAACCACTCAAGACAATTATATTTGCACGAGCTAAATCCTCAATAGCTAAGTGGTATTTGATATAACATGTGTGTTACTTAGAGGCAGATTCAAGATTTAAATTTGATAGGTTCAACCAATTAAGTCAATTACATTTACACAAACAAAATCCTCAATAGCAAAAACTACTATTCTCTATAAAAGAAAACAATAGTGCTATATGATTTGACATGTGTGTGCGCTTAGAGCAGATTTACGAGTTAAATTTGATAGGTTTAATTTTTTTGAGTTTATTAATGTTGAACTCACTATTTTTAAACTATGGATTTTAAAACACTTGGCTTACTCGAATACATTAAAATAGGCTCCATTGCCTCTGAACACACTTTAAGTCTTTTCACCTGATACCTGTTATTTCGCACCAACACTACAAGTAACATTGTAATTTTGCTGCATAAAACTTAGACAAAGAAAAGATATCACTTATTAAAGTTAGATTTACCCCTTGCTTTTCTTTGTTTCTTTGGCTCTCATGAGTAATAAGGGCCCTAATACTTCTTTTTTTTCTCATTAATGATTTTTAATCATGGAATACCTGATTGCTATTGAATTGTAACTCAAACTTCAATCATATTTTGTTGTGATCATTGTTCAATAACTCTCAACTATGTCATTTTTCTTTGACTTTTAATTTCTCTAGACTTATATAAGCTTCTAGAAAATGCATGTTTTTCTTTAATTTAAACCAAGCTTGAGATTTTACTTTTATGGGAAAAGCCATAATCTATTTATTCAAAATTTCACTTATTATTTGTTCTTTAGGCCCACTAGATCCACCTTCTAAAGTTTACTTGCCACTTATTACAAGGATGAAGAAGCCTTTAATAATTGTGCCTAACCTATTGTATTGGATATCATGTTGGGATTTCTCCTAGGTACTTTCATTCTATAGCAAGTCATATATATAATAGATTAAAAAAACAAATTTGTATAAAAAATGTGTATTTTGTGTATCTAATATAAAAATATACATTTGCTAGCTATTATTTTAGTTACGGTTATGTAGTGTAGTTTTCCCTTTATTTTACGACTCTTTTCTTTTTGAGAAATTGGCATGTGTATGTTAGTCGGATAAAAGATTGTTACAAAATAGATCACTAGTCATTTTCAGGCTTCTTCTATAGTTGACATTGCGCTGAACTCCTCGTTCAAAAGCCTTGAAATCACTGTTGTGATATCTGTAAACTTAAAAACGTGAATATAACTATGAATACATTGTTCGAGGTTAAGAACACATTGTATATATGTATGTATATCCTTGTATATTTCATGTACATGTGTATATCAGTGAATATCCATGATAGTATATGTTCAACGAAGAAGAATGTAGGTAATGTATATCTGTGTATATTAGTGATAATATGGCTATGATATACACAGGTGATATATATTATCGAAGTAATGTTTTCCAAGTGAATTCCATATCTTCAATTTAATTTCAATCATGTATGAAATAACCTCCAATCTACATGTACCACTAGACTATATAAGCATAAATAATTCCAATCATGCACAAATAACCTCCAATCTACATGTACCACTATACGAGATCGTTTGGTGTGAGGGATAAGAATCAATAGTCATGGGATAAAAAAATAGTCCTGAGATAATATTTTGGTTTCTTGTTTGGTTGTCATGTTTTGGGATAACTTATCCCTCCATTTATACCATAGTGATGGAATAAGTTATCCCATATACATGATGGGATAAGTTATCTCAGGATAACTAATCCCAGAATAATTAATCCTGGGATAACCCTTACATGTACCACTAGACTATAAACTAATTTTTGTTTCTATTTCATTCTTATACATAATTAAACTGCGAAAAATAATTTAACTTTAAGATTTCAACTCAAGTATTGTTCGAACACTAACGCAGTGTTTGATGGCATGGGAAACTGTGTTTGAAATGGTTGAGTGAGAATATGTTTGACCGTTGGTTTGGGCCATTGAGGCTGAATTTGCTTTTGGGCCTAGTAGAATCAATTTAATTGGGCTGGGCCGGGGCAAGCAATGGATGGGAATAATTTGGATAGGACTTAGATATTTTTACATGTAAATACAAGTGTGTTTTGTATGTGGAAAAATTGAAGTCCTATTCAATAATTTGGATAGGACTT
>JAJOOS010010917.1:0-28420 GCA_029582725.1 Solanum chiquidenum | reverse complement strand
TGTTCTTTCATAGTTATTAAAAAGCTTTGAATCCATGTTTATGAGTTTGAACTAACTATTTAGTTCAAATTTTTGAATAGGATAAAATTGTTAAGTTTCTTAAAATAAATTGGTTGTCTTTTAATTTAACTTAGAACTTTGTATGAATGACTTAAAGATTTTTAATATCCTTTCATAGTTGTTAAACAAGGTCCTTTAATCCATGTTTATGAGTTTGAATTAATTGTATGGTTCAAAGCATGACTAAGGATAAAAGTTTTAAGTTAGGATTATTCTTGAGATTTTTAGAAGTATCAAGAGATTTTCATCTAAGTTTAAATGAGATTTTTATAAGTAACTCATTTTTACAAAGTTACCAAATTTTTAAATCCGCCAGTCAATCGCGTGTTAGCGAATTCTCTAAGATGCCTAAACCCTTCTTTAGAGAATTATTTGAACTCTTACCCGACTCTGGTTTTATTTAAATTGTTTCTTTCAAAAACATCCTTTTAAATGGTTTTGTGGCGACTTTCAAATTATAATTTTTTCCAAAACTTAACAAAAATTGCCAAAGTTGCGAAATTGGCTTCGAAACCTTAGTTTTTGAAATCGGATCGTAACAGAATGGCGACTCCGCTGGGGATTCATCTAGGTTCTAACCAAAAGGATTTTATTGTTTGGCTAACAATTTGTTTGTATTGATTTTTATTTTTTAATTATATGTTTAAATTTTGAATGTATTATTGTCATTGCATCTCATGGCATATAATTCCGTCAAATGACAAATAGAATGCATTAGGAAATAAGGCGGTTACGTGGCTTTCCACGACTGTCCTTCAGAAAAACACATTTGAATTATTTTGAAGTGATAAACGAATAGTTGGCTTGTGGTCATCCAACGTCATTTATTATACTTTGCCCTGTAGTTTGTCCGACTCGGGTAACCATGTCTTGCTTCAAAACCCACTCTAGTCTACCTAAGTTAGAGCTAAGCCAAAATCCTTTTTAGGTGCATTAACCTAAGATGACCCAATACCCAAGGTGTATTGGGCCCATTAGAAGACCACCCTGTGTCTAATTGACCCCCGGTCAATATAAGACGATCATTCAACCATTTGTTAAATTTGAAGGATATGTATGTCGATTTGTGCGTACCATTATCCCTTGGGGTTGGGTTTTATTTTATAGGCAGTTTCTTTGTTTAAGTCAAAGAAAGATCCTTTTTATTTCGGAAGAAATTCAAAAGCATCAAGATGTTCGGGATTGAAGATTTACATCAGAAGCCTAGTTTAGTTTACCATTATACCCCTGCGTAGGATTGGTATTTATTTCCCTTTCCTCTATATGTATCCCCATTTGTTTTATTCATAAGGTTCGTATAAATATTTTTGGGGCAATGGAATGTTTCACAAGCGATATAAACATCCTTCAAACGTTAGGCCTACCTTTGGCTCAAAAGGTAACATGTATGTTAGGAGGCATTATATATTGTTTGTGTGTTAAATATTACAAATTTTGTTTCGTTTATGCTTGTTTCACCTATGTGTTTATATACATATGTTTTGCTTTAAACATAATTGGTCCATTATTCTATTTCAAAGTCTCAAAACCTTATACTCAATTTTCAAGCCTTCCAAAATACTTTTTACTCTTTATCAAAATACGTTCAAAATCACTCAAGTTCTAGGTTCAATAGAGCTTTAAAAATTAGAAGGTCATCATTCAAATTTACGTTGACCTCGTTGTTTTTGAGAATTATTTTCCACATCCACCTGGCCGGCGTTACTAAATATTCTATCAATTTTAAGTCAATTTTAAGACGTCTTCGTTTCTCGAAAGAGCTTTTCAATTGAACCTCCCAAAAGGTACATTTGAATCTTTACAAAAATCATATAGTTTGCTTTGTTCAAACTCCTTTCTTTCGTTGAAATTTTAGTTCACAAAATGATTAAAGTTTTTCCCATTTAGTCACCCTTTTAGAGTCCTTTGTTTTTCGAATTTTTGGACTAATTTGTTTTAAGCAAAACAAATGTTATTTATTTTATATGTTACTTTGGTTGATTGTTATGATTAATGGACTAACTCTCTTATTTTTTTTGAGTTGTTTTTAGAAAGAGAGACTGATTTGTGTTGGTAATCAAACTTGCTCACTTCACCAAAGTCCTCGCTGGCAGAACATTCATATTTCACACGGTCTAAGGTCAAGGGAATTTCTACAGACTCATCATTTCTTACTTGGACTACTAAGAGGACTCGTTCAAAAATGGATTCCACTATCAACACAGTCGCTTCATCTGAAATGATACCTACCTCATCTGTCGCAGCCAATCCTAGTGCCTCGGTAGCAATAGAATCACCCATGGAAGTCATCGCTCGTCTAGAGCAACGAATTGGTGAACTAAACCTCCTGGTAACACAATACCAAGTTGCTTCTCAGAACCTACCACATGATGCTCGCCAAAAAGGGCCCATGCCACATTCGTTTCCAACTTCAAGTGAGCTCAATCAAGGAGATCATTTTACCACCTTTCAGCAAACTCAAAGTGCTTCGCTCACTCATTCAACTCAGGATACTCCGCTTGTATATACATTTGCTCCCCCAAAAGCTCCAACGGTAACACATCATGCTCCGCAAGTGTACACTTATGTCACTGCTCCACCTGTTACCAAGGCTCAAGAGTTTCACCGCCAAGATGTTAATCACTATGTTGACATTGAAAATGATGCAAAATCAATTAATGCTGAAATAATGAGTAGGAAGATGAAAAGCTTAGAAGATGCTATGAGAGGTCTTCGTGGGATCGATAGTAGCCAGAGTGTGAGATATGAAGAGTTGTGCACATTCCCTGAGGTTGAGCTTCCACCTGGTTACAAGATTCTGAAGTTTGAAAAGTTCAGTGGATCAGGAAATCCTTTCTTTCACTTGAAAATTTATTGTGAAAAGTTGATTGGCGTTGGAAACAATGAAGGGATAAGAATCAAGTTGTTCAATCAAAGTCTTACTGGAAAAGCCTTGGAGTGGTGTTCAAAGCAAGATGTGACTAAATGGCATACTTGGGATGATCTAGCGAATGCTTTTGTGGATCACTATAAGTTTCATGTTGAAATCGCTCCTGATAGAATCTCTATTACCCAGCTTAAACCAAAGTCGACTGAATGTTTTCGAGAATATGCCATTCGTTGGAAGGAAGAAGCTGATAGGGTGCACCCACCTATGGAGGAATCAGAAATGATCACCTACTTCATTCAAGCTCAAGACTCAGAATACTACGAGCGAATAGTGACAATGGGTGGAAAAACATTTGCTAAAGTTATCAAAGCTGGAGAAATGATTGAGGACGGTCTCAAGACTGGCAGAATAACAAGTTTCACCTCGTCTCAGTATGCTAATAGGGCCTATCAGACTGGTTCCTTTGGAAAGAAGAAGGAGAAAGAAGTTATAATGTTAACGACTCGAGGAGCTACCTCATATAACCGGCAACCACCTCCAGGCTATCCTAATTCACAATACTATGTTTGCAACAATCAAGCAACATTTCGTACTCCACGACCAATGCAAAATTCTCAAAATAATGCACCTCATCCTAATTTTGAGAAAATGCCTCCTAGAGTCTTCACTCCGTTGTGTGAGACACGGACTCAACTTTTTGAGAGATTGAAAGAGGCAGGGATACTCAATCCAGTGGAAGCCAAGACTGTGAATACCTCAGCCGAGTGGTATGACCCAAACAAGCGGTGTGCTTATCATTCAGGAGTTGTTGGACATGATACAGAGAAATGTATCACCCTCAAACACAAAATTCAAGATTTGATTGATAACGAGGTGGTAAAACTTGCTCAAGCTCCACCGAATGTGAACACCAACCCACTACCCAAGCATAAGGA
This sequence comes from Solanum chiquidenum, assembly GCA_029582725.1. Lineage (NCBI taxonomy): Eukaryota > Viridiplantae > Streptophyta > Magnoliopsida > Solanales > Solanaceae > Solanum > Solanum chiquidenum. Next base: position 24,556 of record JAJOOS010010917.1, on the reverse strand, counting down.
GTAGTTGTTGGCATAACCAGTTGAAAGAAGAAGAAAGTTTCTTGAAAGTTGCATTTTTGGCATCTTTTAGTCTTCCATTTGGAGTTTGTTGTTTCATTTCCCTGTAATCGCATTTTTATCGCTTTGTTTCCTTTGTAATCGTTTGTTGGGATTTTATTTGCAAACATCTTTCATCTGTAATGAACTACGTCTGACCTGGATTCTCAAGAATGAGATACGTAGGCGGCCTATGTCGGCTTCAGTCACCCTTTATCCCTTTTTAATATTTCCTTGTACTTGAACTACGTTTGACCTGATTCCTGCTCAACGGGATACGTAGGCGCCACACCGGCTCGGTCATGTTTCCCGTATGATTTCCATTTTTCTTTATAGTGGAAACTGGGGTAAAATTTTGAGATGATCTCAAAATTCGGTAGAAGAGGAATTTTTCCAACAAGTCAGAACCAAGGATCACTTCAGAGTTGCAACTGGGCAGAATTTTTGAGATTCACTCAAAAATTCAACTAAAAACTACAGAAAGTTCAAAAGTTATATTATGTTCTAAACCGGGGCAAAATTTTTGAGGAGGTCCTCAAAAATTCCATCACGTGACATTTCAAGACCAGACAAGCTTGTAATCCAGAAGGCAAAGGAGCATCAGGATGGCAAGGCAAAGCCAACATGAATCAGTCTCTCAAAACTAAGAATTTTTCTTTGTATGCAGGAACTACAAGATTACAAGGCATCATTAGACCCACAGTGGCCTTGTCATAACTCAGATGATTCCTACTCTTACTCATCTTCTAAAATTTCCCTTTTAGTTTATTGTGACTTACACATTCTCAATTTTACAGACAGAATAGCTTGGCACAATGAAGAAGACCATAAGACGTTATCTAGACCAATATAAGTTGAACAACTTCATCCTTAACTTATCTTTGTTATATTATTTACTTTGATAATTTTATTTGATTACTAACTTACGACTGAGTTTTGCAGGTATAATTACTAGAATTGAAGGCAAAATTTCAAAAGACCTTCTGAAGTTTTGAATGATCAAATCAGATATTCACCACAAAATTGCAGGATCCAACCTTTTTCAAATTTCATTATGAAGGATTCTCGACACCAAGGATCCAATCCAAGCTGACTCTTATCCTCTATTTTATGTTGAAGAACTTTGTCCTTAATTTTTTCAAATCTCTTGCCTTTTATGGCAAATCTTATGTTCTCTTTAAATTCCGTTAAGTTTCAGGTTCGAACTACGTCAGACCTGATTTCTTGTTCCAGCAAGATACGTAGGCAATCCTATATAAGGATTCAGTCTTCTAACTGTTTCAAACTATAGACCTTAGAGGAAACTGGGCATGTTTTTCAATCAATCATCCTTCATTTTTTGCAAATTATTTCAGTTAAGTACCCTTGGACTGGAAACAGGGGAAACTTTTCAAAGTTCTCAAAATCTCCATTCAACTTCAAGTTTCATATATTCTTTTTCAAGAAAATCTCTCTTTTATAAGAGATTCCAGACTAAAAGTAGGGACTCGCTTTACGTGACATCCCTAATCGATCATTATTGCCTTGTTTCAACATTTAAAGTTCTCAAATCGTTCTTCCAGATTCCCGTGTTCTCTTATGGCTACCAGATCATCATGACTCGTTCAAAAGTCTTGACATTTTATTAATTTCTCTGTTCTTATCTAACAAATTTTCTATGAGCGCAGGGACGACAAAGTTTTAATGACAGTTGGAGATATTACCAGCTTCATAAACTACAAGAAGCTAATCAGATTACCTTGTTACAACCTTATTCTCTATTTTTGAGTGTCACCTCCTTCAACGTGACACTTTAAATTATTGGAGCATCACTTCCTTCAATGTGACACGTTAAATTATTGGAGCGTCACTTCCTTCAACGTGACATGTTAAATTATTATTGGAGCGTCACTTCCTTCAACGTGACACGTTAAATTATTATTGGAGAGTCACTTTCTTCAACGTGACACGTTAAATTATTATTGGAGCGTCACTTCCTTCAACGTGACACATTGAGTTATTATTGGAGCGTCACTTCCTTCAACGTGACACACTAAATTACTATTGGAGCGTCACTTCCTTCAACGTGACATGTTAAATTATTATTGGAGCGCCACTTCCTTCAACGTGACACGTTAAATTATTATTGGAGCGTCACTTCCTTCAACGTGACATGTTAAATTATTATTGGAGCGTCACTTCCTACAACGTGATACGTTAAATTATTATTGGAGCGTCACTTCCTACAACGTGATACGTTAAATTATTATTGGAGCGTCACTTCCTTCATCGTGACACGTATCACTTCTTTCAAAGTAACACATTATTATTTTATTGGGACATTACCTCCCTTTAGCACAAGGTTATATTATATTGGGAAATCACCTCCCTAAAAAATGACACAACGAGACGTCACCTCCCTAAAAGGTGACACGTTGGGACATCACTTCCTTAAAAAAATGACACGTTGGGATGTCACCTCCCTAAAAGTGACACTTTATATTATGTTATTGAAACATCACCTCATTTAAATTGACACATCACTTTGAATCACCACTTCCTTCAAGAGCAATTCACTTGAAATTGGATCGTCATCTCCTTCAGTATGACATGTTAAACCAGGTTTGCTCAAATTATATTTGTATTCATAATACATTTTCTACTGATAATTTTGTCCAGATTTTGCAACACACGAAGTGGACTTCGTCAAAATAGGACGCAACACAACGTGGAACTTTTTCTTAGCAGCGAACTGGGACATAGTCCAAAGAGGAATATAGAACTCTTAGGACGCGAGTTGATGAGTGACTTCCACCACAATCAAACCACATCCCTATCCTAAGGCGTATGGGTATTTTCTTGGGTTTAACAGTTTTAGTTTCAACTTCGATGAAAATTTCAACTCTCACCGAAGGCAAAATTTTCAAATTCGAGTGACTATACACCTAGAGCTTTGGAAGTTATGTCCATGTAAGTTCTTACCTATGAGTGTGAAGGGCCCCACATTCATAGTTGAGATGTTTGCAAGCCTCTTTTCCACGCTCAATTAATTTGTCACTCATTCTGAAGTTAAAGGTTATTTCCGCATAAGAGATTTCCTTCTCAACCGATTGGGTCGAACTACAAGCAGTCTGATTCCCAAAGTTTAGGGATATGTAGGAGGATTTAATGTTGAAAGCTCCACTTTACTCCAACAATTCTTTCATCACTCCATTCTCGAGCTTTTCGATATCTCCATACTTAGACACTGAAATAGCTTTTGCATTCTTTAAAAATTGTGCGTTAAATCAAGCGTATGTCAAACTACTAGTGGCCTGAGTTCTCATGTAACCTGAGATAAGTTGGAAACTCAATACCAGAGTCTGGCCATAGTTCCTCAGAATTCTTACCACTCACTATTCCAAAGAGATGGATTAGTGGACGGACAAATTGGATTCGTCAATTTCATTTGCCTCGGATTTCTTTCATCCATCCTAGTCAAACGAGGGGCAGTTGTTGATACCCAATTTTGACCCTCCACAATTTAATTAATTTTCAATCTTCTTAAATTTTGAACAAATTGAAGTAATCATTTTGGGAAAAAATCAATATTACTTTTGAAATCATTTTTCAAGGAAACTTTCCATTTTTACTATAAAATATATCTCTATATACTTAAATATAGATTTATATAATTTTTCAATTTGAATAAATAGCTAGTAAATCGATTTACCAAAAAGAATAGAAGTTTTAATTGAGTATAATTTATTTTTCTAAAAAATAAATTTGACTAATTCATGAGTTAATTGGTATAGTCGATCTTTTATTTCAAAGTTAATTATTTTATTTTGTTAAGATTAAGAAGCTCGTTAATTGATTTATATTAATCCGTCTTATCTAAATTTTAGTCGAATTCACCAATCAAATCTAGCCACTCCCATTTCACCTTAAACCAAGATTTGGGCCAACTTTCTAATTTGAACCCAAGTTCCAATTTCAATTAACCTTCCCAGCCCAATTCCTCCATATAACCCGGCACACTTTCTCTTCAACAAAGAAGACCCAGACTCCAACAATACCAACACCCACACAGCGTTTACCAGCTGACCCAACTCCCACCCGCGTCTTCTTCTTCATCGCGAAGAGATCCAGAAAAGTTGACCCTGCAGCAGCGACCCAGTAAAATCGCGACCCAAATCCAGAAAAATGGAACCAAATCGCGAAAAAACCGTGTCCAGCAGTAGCGCGTATCGTGCCCTTATCCCTCTCTCCTTATCCTCTCGTACAATAATGTACTCGAATCAGCCAAGTGGAGCGATCTTGTATCTCGTTCGTACTCCTCTCAGAAATCAAGGGTCCTCCTTTCAGTTTCGTTGTTGATCGGTACTATTTTGAACTGTCTCAACTTTATCCACTCCAGAAAAATTTGAAATATCAGCTTTTCCCACATCATTTTTAACAAGAAATTCCCCTCTAAATCTCTCCTATATAAACCCTACTCATTCACTGTTCAAGGGGACATTTTTTGAGACATGAGAGTACCCCTTAAAGGTTTGGGAACTATTGGTTCAATAGTTTAAAATTTTGTGGCTTTTGTGGCTATTCGAGTTGAAGAGTTGGAATCATCTACACAACTCGTCGTCCCGGTTCACTGCTCAGGACCAGGTAATTCCCTTTTTATGTTTCTTTCATTTTCGCATTTGTTTCCCTGGCTTATTGTTGCAATCTGGTAGCTAAGTTTGTATGTATAAATTTAGCATTTTAGGTTGATTAGTAATTAGTAGTTACTGCCTTCATTATTAAAATAAGACATGTGAGATAGTTATGTCTTCCTCTCTGTTAATTTAATTTCAGCATTTGCTATCGTCTTAGGATAAGTTTAATCAGTGTTGAATGGCATTAGAGTTGTTTTTTTGTGTTCAAGAATTCCTAGTTGTTATGTTGTAGCCTGTAACTTAGATTCATTTTGATTTGGAAAGCTTTCTAAAGTACGTAGTTTGTCTTGATTGTCTCACCTATCATAGTTGTAATAAAATTGAAATATGGAATTGTACACTCCCATTCATTATCAGTGAAATCCCCATTTCCTTATCTAACCCTTTATGTGTTCAAACTTTCATTTCAATGCTTAGATGTATGTGTTTGAATTTCCGCTTATTAGTAGAGTATTAATTTTTTTCCTAATTGCTACATTTTGTCCAGTTTGTAGATTTAACTATACTTTTTATTTTATTTTATGTGTTCGTAAAGCACAAAGTCTTTTATCCTAGTACCCATATATATGTATGTGATTCTGTAATCTCCCGCGAGTTAACCTTGGTCTATTGTTGAGTTTAAAACTTGTTTCTTGTATAGTATAGAATATAAGTTTGGTTCCTTTCTCTTTTAAATCTTGTTGATAGCTTAGTTGAAATGTTGTGCATCCATAGTCTAGTTTTCCTTATTTTCGACATGTTTGTTATCTCTGATTTAATGTGAATATAAAATAATCGTAGCCATTTTTATTTTTTTTATCTTTGTGTTCAATTTCCAGCATGCTCACCTGCAATTTAAATTTATTGTTCCTTGCATGAATATGCCTCAATGTTGTCTAAAGTTATAGATTTATTTCGCGATTAGGAGACAAGTTTTTAATTCATCACCTTTTTAACTAATAGTGAGTTGGTATTTGTCAAATGTTAGTTCACTATTGGTTGCTTAGCATGGTTTAATTTTCCTATTATTTCAAAGTGATTAGAACCTTTGCTCCACTAACATAACATGTTTTTCCTTCATTGTTTCTGTCTAAACTTCTATTTGATTAAACTAAGAGTCTAGTCTTTCCCTAGCCTAAGTTGAATTTTCAGATTTTAAGTCATGTCTTGTTTTAGTATTAACTACATAATTTGTTAATGCACCTATCAATTTGAGGTTTGATATTTTGGAGTCATGTTGATCTTGTAGTAGCCATTATAAGTTTTTCATCCTTTCGTAATTCAGTGTAGGTATGGAGATTTATGCCTTAAGTCTATTTTTTTTCCTTCTGCCAATTAATTTTTTTAGAGGTTAACTGATTTGTTGATAAAAATTTAGCTTTGACTTTGTATATATGCGAATTTGGTGGCTGTGATTTTAACCTTTTGGGATGCTGCTTTAAATCTAATTCCTTAGTTGTCATCTTTAGTGCTCACTGTGTTTAAATAGCGAAATTCATGTGTGACGGTTTCCTAAACTAATTATCTGCTTTATTCCTGTGTTAATTACTATATGGTACTAAAGTATTGATTGTTGTTTAAATGGTCCTTATGTCATGATCGGTTATTATGAAAAGATCTTTGATTGCCATTTCTTTCTTTCTTTTTTCTTTTTTTTTTCTCACTATGTTAGAGGTACATCTTGGTCATGAAATATTCTTAATTCTTATTGGCTTTAAGTTGTAATTTTACTTGCCTTATGATTAATTCCAACATGTAAAGGCAGTAGCTCTTTGGTAATAATGGGTTTGTTGTTTAAATTGTGTTGAAGGACAAGTTGTTGAATTGATTATCCTTGAGCTTTATATCTTAGTTTATTAAAAAAATTGTTCGTCTACTAATCTTTTTTTTCCACATTTGCTTACGCATGAACACTCTCTCGTTGAGTCAAATTGGACTCCGCCTCTTCCATACATCCCTTCTTTTCAAGTCAAACCTCCGCCAAGTTACGGGAGGAAAGCCAAGTTTATTGGGTTGAGAACCCAAAACAAAGCGGGGAGTGCTGCCCTAAAGGGCTAGTAATAACATTTTGGACTTAAAAAGTCCTACCAACAACAATTTGCACGAAGAGATTGGGCCAAATCCATTACATGAATAGAAGCTTTGGATTAAAAAATCCAATTTGGACACAGCAGTAGCAGTTTTACTGCAGCCAATTAAAGGCTGAAAGTTAGGCGAAAAGCCTAGTTTTCTCTTTACTTGTTTATTCTTATATTGTTATGTTTGGTTCCTATTTTTCTCTTATCATTGTTTGTTAACTCATTTTCTTAACTTAGATGGATCGTCGGAGGGATTTTTATTTCATATTATGTCGTTTGTTTACTTTAAAATTGCTGAATTTTCAAAATTCATTTTAAGTTAGCTAATTTAAGCTTATAAAATGACTTGAGAACCTTTTATGTTCTTTCATAGTTATTAAAAAGCTTTGAATCCATGTTTATGAGTTTGAACTAACTATTTAGTTCAAATTTTTGAATAGGATAAAATTGTTAAGTTTCTTAAAATAAATTGGTTGTCTTTTAATTTAACTTAGAACTTTGTATGAATGACTTAAAGATTTTTAATATCCTTTCATAGTTGTTAAACAAGGTCCTTTAATCCATGTTTATGAGTTTGAATTAATTGTATGGTTCAAAGCATGACTAAGGATAAAAGTTTTAAGTTAGGATTATTCTTGAGATTTTTAGAAGTATCAAGAGATTTTCATCTAAGTTTCAAACGAGATTTTTATAAGTAACTCATTTTTACAAAGTTAACCAAATTTTTAAATCCGCCGGTCAATCGCATGGTAGCGGATTCTCTAAGATGCCTAAACCCTTCCTTAGAGAATTATTTGAACTCTTACCCGACTCTGGTTTTATTTAAATTCTTTCTTTCAAAAAACCCCTTTTAAATGGTAGTTGCGACTTCCAAATTATAAATTTTTCCAAAACTTAACAAAAATTGCCAAAGTTGCGAAATTGGCTTCGAAACCTTAGTTTTCGAAATATCGAATCGTAACAATTGGCACCCACACTAACCCTCCGATGGAAGAATCACTACTACAACCCGACTAAGCAACTTAAAAATAAACTAAACCATTAAAAGATACAAAAGCAAGTTTAAATGATTAAATAAATACAGAGTTTCCATAAACTCCGAAGGTTTAACAAAACAACTATCGTGAAATTCAACCCCTAGACCTGAAAGTCATTATACCAAAACTCTAATAATCAACAACTCTAAGAAAAAGGGAGGTGCAACCCCGAAAGCTAACATAAGTAAAATATCTAAACATCTAGTCTGAGTCTGAAAAGAATGGACTAAAACAAAGGATGAATCCATGACAGCCTCAAAGAACTGGCTCACCCTCGAATTCGGTCTCGGTCAATGATCTCCTAGATGAGCTCGGTCAGTAGCCGCCTGAAGATGTCATAGTGAGCAGTGCACATAGTCACACAGTCAAGTAACAAGTTCATGACATGTAATTATTCACACACAATCATTTCATTATATTCGATTCAGGTTTCCCTATTCACATACAAGCATGCATACAATGGAGCAATTAACAAGCATATGTCATACAATAGGAAGTCGAACCATCACCTACCTCGAAACCAAGCCTACTTGAATACTACTAAGACACTTGAGCCTTCCCTTTCCGGAGTCTTTTATCCTGTTCTTAATCTAAAATAAGTAATTAATGCAAGGATCAATAAATAAGGCCTAATTTACCTGGATTATAACAAAATAACAACCCAAGGCCAAACCCATGATCCTAATGCTCAACTAATGCGTCTGCCACCATATTAGCCTTACCGGAATGATACTGAATGGTAACATCATAATCCTTAAGTAACTACATCCACCTTCGCTATCTCAGATTCAGGTCCTTTTAGGTGAATACTTGTTGTAGACTACGATGATCAGTAAACACCTCACACTTGACACCATAAAGGTAATGACGACAGATTTTGAGAGCAAACACTACCACTGCCAACTCCAAGTCATGCGTTGGATAGTTTTTCACATGCACCTTCAGTTGGCGCGATGCATAAGCTATGACATTATTATTGTCACGCCCCGACTTACCACCGAGACGCGAACACGGGACCTAGGATAACAAGTGAACCCAAGCTAACCTTGCTGGCATGACATGAGCATACTAAGAATAACAATAACTGATACGGAAGCTTAAAAATCATGAAAACGAAAGTGATGGCGAATACGCATTCTAAAACTGAACATATCAAATTTGAGAGTCTAATACAAGAGAATATCAAACTCAAATACTAAGTTGAATCTAAATATGTCTGATAATGGCCTCTAACTGACTAGTGCTTGGGCATGCCCCAGCTAAATCTAGCAAAACTGAAACTAAAATACTGAAGTAAATAACATGACTTTTGTCCTCGAGAAATGAGGACTCACCACTGATGCTGCTGAGCTAGAGATTGGGAACCGATCTATGCGTGATCTGGAAGCTGAGAACCTAAACCTACATCACGAGAAGATGTAGCACATAGTATGCGTCAGTACTTGAGAGGTACTAAGCATACATGATAGAGTAAATCTTAAATAACATATACCTGAACAAGCAATAAATCAAGGATATAAACTGAACATGATATAGATACTAAATGTTGAATTAACTGAATTCAAATACCACTTTTATAATATGCTGATACTCAATACTGACTGTGCTGAAATGTGGCCAATGCAATAAAGTCTGACTGGACTGTGGGACCAACTAATAACCGACATAAAATTACATGAGCTAAATGTGGAGTCTGATGTATACGCTCCATCAAGAGGACCCACTACACCCGGCCAAAGGTGTAGAGGCATGCTGGCATGATCACTAAAATGATCCCCACAGAGGGAACTTACAACCTACGTGGCTCATAGTTCTGGGACTATATGGGTGACTGACCCTAGTCCAACTCGATATTATGCTACTCCCAATAGATTAAATGATTAACACATTAAGACTGAATTTCTATAATATACTAGATAGGTCAAAACTGACATGGAAACTGAGAATGCACATTAATCAACTGATAATGTCACATTCAAAAACACTGAGGCATGTATATCTGAAATAACTGAAATATCTTACCTAGAATGTGTAATTCAAGAACTAAAGAAGTACATAGCTAGGGTTCTGAAATTCATGCAAGAAACGACGTAATAACATAATCTGATTTGAAACACGTACATAACTACTTCATGATAATCTGCTGAAGTTCTAGAAACCCTAGGTCTAGTTATTGATAGGGAATTAAGAATCTGACCGAATTCTAGGGACCCAATGGGCGAAAGAAACCCACTAGTGAAATCCCACATACCTGGTGACGAATTCCAAGGAGAAATCCTTTGATTTTGGGGCTGGAACTGGAGGAAACTTGTTGCGTTATTGAACTAGGGTTCTTGACTTTTTTTCTCCTCTTAGCGTTCTAACTTTCTAAGTTTTGATGAATGATTTAACTTACGTAAGTTCTAGTTATGTTTCTAGGCTAAAACTAACCAAAACCACGTAGTTTAAGGTTAAAACAAAGTAGTTTAGGGGTCTAACAAAATAGAAAAAGACCAAAAGACCCCCGACTTAACTGTTGTCGGAGTGATCGACGGACGGCAATGACGGACCGTTGATGGACTGATGGTCCATGCTGGTGAGCCGTCAGTTGTGATTGGAGTTGGGTTACTAGGGCCCTTATCCACGGACCTTTGCCTGTCCTATGGACCGTTGGTCTGGCCGTGGGTCAGCATTTAGCCATTTTTCCTAGGGCTTCTAGGAGGAGGGTCGCAGGTGCGAACCACGGACCTACCAACGGACCATAGGTCCTCCTACAGTCCGTGGATGGTGCCCATGGGTGCCACCTGAAAACTTCAATCTGGTGTGTTTAAGCATACAGTGTGTTACATTATCTCCCCTATGGGAACATTCATCCTCAAATGAAAACTAAACTAGCTGAAATGGAGGGAAAGAGCTACAACCCTACCCCTAAACACTGAAGACTAATTTCTGACTGAACTGCGTTCCAAGAACATGCAATTACACTGAAAATGCAAGTACAAACTGAAGGAACATGATACTAAGACTAAATTTATGCATGAATGATTGAAAAACTGAAGAGGAACTATTACCTCAAGCTGAAATGGAATCGTAAGGAAAGAGGTGAGGATACTTGGCCTTTATGGATGCTTCTACTTCCCAACTAGCTCCCTCTATAGACCGACTCCTCCACAAAACCTTGACTGAAGCGACTTTCTTGTTTCTCAACCTTCAAACCTGACGATCAAGGATATCAACTGGTACCTCTTCATAAGTGAGACTATCCTTCATAGCCACACTTTCTAAAGGTACAATAAATGCTGGATCACCCACACACTTCTTCAACAGCAAAATGTGGAAAACCGGATGCACTACTGCTAATTATGTTGGCAACTCTAACTCATAAGCCACTTTACCAATCCTTTTCAAGATCTTGTAAGGGACTACATATATAGGACTAATCTTCCCCTTCTTGCCAAATTTCATCACCCTTTTTCATAGGTGACACTTTCAGGAAAACCCAATCATCAACTTGGAACTCTAGTTCCCTTCTCCTTACATCTGCATAAGATTTCTAGCGACTCTGAGCTGTCTTAAGTCTATCTCTAATGAGTTTCACTTTCTCCATAGAATCATGAACTGAATCTGGCCCTATCAAGGCTTCTTCACCTACTTTAAACCAACCAACTGGAGATCTACATCTACACCTATACAATGCCTCATAAGGGGCCATCTGAATGCTGGAATGGTAACTATTATTGTAGGCAAACTCTATAAGAGGAAGGTGATCATCCCAACTAACCTTGAAATCGATCACACAAGCTCTCAACATGTCCTCTAAGGTCTGAATACTACGCTCTACCTGCCCATCCGTCTGCGGATGAAATGTTGTACTAAGATTAACCTGAGTACCAAGACCCTTTTGAAATGACTTCCAGAAATGAGAGGTAAACTGAGGACCTCTATCTGAGATGATAGACAAAGGAACCCCATGCACCCTAACTATCTCATTAATGTAAAGCTTGGCGCAGTCTTCCACCGAATCTTTAGTCTTAACTGCCAAAAAGCGTGTAGACTTAGTAACTCTATCAACAATCACCCAAATGGAGTCATTCTTTCTGCGGATGCGAGGTAAACCTGTGATGAAGTCCATGTTGATCACTTCCCACTTCCAAGTAGGAATGTCAATCTCTTGGGTCATACCTTCTTGTTTCTGATGTTCTACCTTGACTTGCTGACAATTGGGGCGCTTAGCCATAAAATCCGCTATATCCTTTTTCATACCATTCCACTAAAAGACTTCTCATAGATCACGGTACATCTTAGTGGTGCTTGGATGAATAGAATATCTGGAATTATGGGCTCTACGAGAATCTGTTGTCTCAACTCACCCACCTTAGGAACATATAATCGACCCTGATAGCGAAACACACCATCTCCCTCTTGGGAGAAAACCTCAACTCTCTGCTGATGGACTGCACCCTTTAGTTGAAGCAATATTAGATTATTGTCTTGCCTTTCCTTAACCTCCACTACAAATGAAGATTCTGACCCATTCTGAACTGTTACACCACCATCTAATTTGCTCATAAGACGAACTCCTAAGCGAGCAAGTTTGTGAACATTCTTTGCTAGTTCCCTTCTTCCTTCCTCAACATGTGCTACACTACCCATCAATAGTCTGCTAAGAGCATCTACTACTACATTTGCCTTACCAGGATGGTAATGCATACTCACATCATAATGCTTGAGGAACTCAAGCCACCTTCTCTGGCGAAGATTCAACTCTTTCTGGGTGAATACATACTGAAGGCTCTTATGGTTTGTGAACACATTTACGTGAACACCATACAAGTAATGTCTCCAAATCTTAAGTGCAAACACCACTGCTACAAACATGAGGTCATGAGTTGGATAGTTCTTCTCATGTACCTTAAGCTGTCTAAAAGCATAAGCTATAACCTTACCTCGCTACAACAACACACAACCTAGGTCGACTCTTGATGCATCACAATAGATCACATAACCGTCTGAACCCTCTTGTAGAGTCAAACCAGGAGTTGTAGTCAACCTAGTTTTCACTTCTGCAAAGCTTTTCTAATAATCATATGACCACTGAAACTTAACCTTTTTCTGAGTCAGCTTAGTCAATGGAGAGAGGCTATGGATGAGAATCCTTCCATGAACCTTCTGTAATAACCAGCCAACCCCAAGAAACTTCTGATATTCGTAGAAGAGGTAGGTCTGGGCCATTGTTTCACTGCTTCTATTTTCTGGGAATCTACTTGAATCCCTTCACTAGACACTATATGCCTATGAAAATCAACTGGCTACAACCAAAATTCGCACTTACTGAACTTAGAAAATAATTGATGATCTTTGAGGGTTTGTAGGACAACCCTCAAATGACTCGCATGTTCTTCCTCATTTCTAGAGTAAATGAGGATATCATCAATAAAGACGATAACAAACAAGTCCAAATACTTCTTGAACACTCTGTTCATCAAATCCATGAAAGTTGCAGGAGCATTGGTTAGTCCAAATGACATTACTACAAATTCATAATGACCATACCGAGTTCTGAAGGCCATTTTCAAAATGTCACTATCTCTGACTCTGAGTTGATGATAACCAGATCTGAGGTCTATCTTCGAGAAATGACTAGCACCTCAAAGTTGGTCAAACAAGTCATCAATCCTGGGGATGGGGTACTTATTCTTGATTGTGACCTTGTTCAACTGCCTATAATCGATGCACATTCTGAGAGAACCATCTTTCTTCTTTACGAAAAACACTGGTGCACCCCATGGAGAAATACTAGGACTGATGAAGCCCTTATCTAGAAGGTCTTTCAACTGCTCTTTCAATTCCTTAAGCTCTGCTGGAGCCATTCTGTAAGGAGGAATAAAAATAGGTTGGGTATCTGAAAGGAGATCTGATGCAACCTAAATTGCCTCAAGGCTATCCATTCACAAATTCAATGCTTTGATGGAGTGTTCATAAGGATGGAGGCTGTTGGGCATGTTTGGTTGATGAGGAAGGGGTTCCATGCCTTGCATGGTAGCATATGCACCTTGAAGGAGCTCCCAATTGGGAAACACCATGCTTGGATGATAACTTGGAGCGTGGGAGGCCTAACGAAGCGAAGAGGAGCAAGTGAAGAATGTGCTCCATTCGATGAGTTGAAGATCACTTCGGCGACTCGCCAAAACCCTTTGGCGAGGGTTCCAGGATCGCCAACTAATCCAATGAGCTGCAAGAGAAGGCTACCCATTCAGCGAGCATGGAGGACATTTGGCGCATCACCCATTGACCCCCAAGACCGCCAAAAGTTATAGTGGTCATCAAGGGAGGGAGCCAAGGTAAAGTGCACATCGCCGACTGGTTGGCGACTCACCAAGAGTATTGGGCGAGCCTGACTTAGCTCGCTCGTTGGTCTATTTCGGGTCACTTTTGGGCCCATCTATGTAATAATGCCTAAAACTATAAATAGGCATCTTAGGGTTCATTTTAGGTAGACTGATTTTTAATATTGTGGTTGTAAACCTGAAACTCCTTGTGTGAGTGTTGAAAGCTTGGTATAATCTTTTGTTGAACATTGTTAGAAACGTTGGTTGCTTGGGATATCGATTCCTTTGAGGTCATCATAAGAGTTAGGTGCTTCTTGTTGGATCAACAAATTGAGGTCTTTGGGTTTAATATACCATTAGGTTGCTCTTTGTTTCCTCTTTTTGTGTTTATCTATCTATCTCACTTTCTTGTCTTTTGATTTCCGCTGTTGTTTGTGATTATTCTTGTGAGAAATACATCAAGATCAATTCCAAAGTCAGTTTCCCTTTGGGGAGGAACTCCGAGAAGATCTTCTGGAAACTCATTGACTACTGGAACTGACTCGAGAGTTGGGGTTTCGGAGCTTGAATCCTTAACCTGAACTAGATGATAGAGACAAACCTTAGAGATCATCTTTCTGGCCTTAAGGTAAGAAATGAATAGACTCATAGGCGCTAAGCTACTACCCTTCCATTCTAAGATTGGTTCGTCTGGAAACAGAAAACGAACAATCCTAGTCCTACAATCGACTGAGGCATAACAGGAATGTAACCAATCTATGCCTAGAATGATATCGAAGTCTACCATTTCTAACTCTACAAGATCTGCTGAGGTGACTTTATGGGAGATTGTGACATGGCAATTTCTGTATACCCGTCTAGCTATAACTGGGTCACCGACTGGAGTAGAGACTGAGAAGGGTTCTGAGAGAGTTTTTGGACTGACACCGAATATTATTTCTATATAGGGAGTTACAAAAGACAAGGTAGTCCCTATTTTCTTTCCACTGAGTGAACCATATGTGAGCCACATCCTTAAGATGGTAGGATGCCAATTCCACCCTATCACTACCAGTCAATTGCATCACTCCAAAGATTTTCTTGACCTCATTAATGAAATTTTGTGGGTCCTCACCAACTTGCGACCCTAAAAAGTCAGGCAGATTAATCCTAACAATATCTCAAATTGTAGCACCCACTAATCAACCATTTTTATTAATAGGAACTAGAACTTGCTGAGTATTCTTATTGGCTACACTCTGAGTCAAAAGTTGGATCGCATTCTGAAACTCTGCATTCGAAACCTCATGGTATGGGACTGGAGGAACTGAACTTGCGTTGCATGCATTAACATTATGTGGCTAATCTCTATGAGGAGGCATGATCTTAAGCGCATAACGACGAAATAGAAATGAGAAGTTGGATCATACCTTACGCACAATAAGAGTAGCAAACAAAGTTAAGTTTTCCAAAAATACTTTGTAGCCTCCCTCGCATTAGATGAGGTGCACTTTACACCCATGAAAATGACTCTACTTAGTGCGACTTTTCAGACATCCTAGGACTCTTAAACCTAGTGCTGTAATACCAAGTTTGTCACGCCTCGAGTTACCTCCGAGACGCGGACACGAGACCTAGGATCACAAGTGACCCCAAGCTAACCCTGCTGGCATGACATGAGCATACCAAGAATAACAATAACTGATGCGGAAGGTTAAATATAATGAAAATGAAAGTGATGGGGAATACCCATTCTAAAACTGAACATATCAAATCTGGGAGTCTAATACAAGAGAAATATCAAACTCAAATACTAAGCTGAATCTAACTATGTCTGATAATGGCCTCTAAATGACTAGAAGTGCTGCGAAATGCCCCAACTAAATCTAGTAAAACTAAAACTAAAAGACTGAAATAATGAAGTAAATAACATGACTATTGTCCTCAGAGAATGAGGACTCACCACTGATGCTGCTGAGCTAGAGATCAGAAACCGATCTATGCGTGATCTTGAAGCTTAGAACCTGAACCTACACACGAGAAGATGTAGTGCAGAGTATGCGTCAGTACTTGAGAGGTACTGAGCATGCAGGATAGAGTAAAGCAGAAATAAAATATAACTGAACAAGCAATAAAGCAATGATATAAACTGAACATGATATAGATACTAAATGATGTATTAACTGAATGCAAAGACCACTTTTATAATATGCTGATACTCAATACTGACTATGCTGAAATGTGGTCAATGCAATAGAGTCTGACTGAACTGTGGGAGATACTAATAACCAACATAAAACCACATGAGATAAATGTGGATTCCGATGTATACGCCCCATCGAGCGGACCCACTACACCCGACCAAAGGTGTAGAGGTATGCTGGCATGATCACTAAAATGATCCCCACAGAGGGGACTTACAATCTACGTGGCTCGTAGTTCTGGAACTATATGGGTGACTGACCCTAGTCCAACTCGGTATTATGCTACTCCCAATAGATTAAATGATTAACACATTAAGACTGAATTTCTGTAATATACTAGATAGCTCAAAACTGACATGCAAACTGAGAATGCACATTAATAAATTGATAATTTCACATTCAAAAAAACGGAGGCATATATATCTGAAATAACTGAAATATCTGACCTAGCATGTGTAATTCAAGAACTAAAAAGTACTAGGGTTTTGAAATTCATGCAAGAAACGACGTAATAACATGATAATCTCATTTGAAACATGTACATAACTACTTCATGATAATCTGCTGAAGTTCTAGAAACCCTAGGTCTAGTTATTAATAGGGAATCAAGAATCTGACCGAATTCTAGGGACCCAATGGACGAAAGAAATTAAACCCACTAGTGAAATCCCACATACCTGGTGACGAATTCCATGGATAAATTCTTCGATTTGGGGGCTGGAACTGGAGGAAACTTGTTGCGCTCTTGAACTAGGGTTCTTGACTTCTTTTTCCTCTTAGCGTTCTAACTTTCTAAGTTATGATGAATGATTTAACTTAGGTAAGTTATAGTTATGTTTCTAGGCTAAAACTAACCAAAACCACGTAGTTTAAGGTTAAAACGACGTAGCTTAGGGGTCCAACGAAATAGGAATAGGCCAAAAGACCCCCAACTTAACTGTTGTTGGAGTGACCGACGGACGGCACCGACGGACCATCGATGGACTGACGGTGCCTTCTGGTGAGCCGTTAGTCGCGACTGGAACATGGTTCTGGGGACTGGAACATGGTTCTGGGGACTGATCCACAGACTAACCGTGGCCTGGCCTACGGACTGTAGGTCTGGCAGTGGGTCAGCACTTAGCCATTTTTCCTGGGGCATCTAGGAGGAGGGTCACATGTGCGAACTACAAACCTGTAGCATGGACCGTGGGTCCTCATATGGTCTGTGGATAATGCCTGTGGATTCCACCTGCAACACCTGAAAACCGCAATATGGTCTGTTCTAGTATACGGGGTGTTACACTTATCATGCATCAACACAGCACCCAAACCCAAATGTGAAGTATCACAATAAACAATGAAATCTTTACCTTCCACCGACAGTGCCAAAATAGGTGATGTGGCTAGAAGAGTCTTGAGATTTTGGAAGCTCTCTTCACATTTGTCAGTCCACTTGAAAGGCACCTCCTTTTGGGTCAGCCTTGTCAATTGCGTGGCGACAGAAGCAAATTTTTTCACAAACCGTCGATAGTAGCTGGCAAGCCCCACGAAACTCCTAACTTCAGTCACAGATCTAGGTCGGATCCTGTTCTTGACTGCTTTGATCCTTTGGTGATCTACCATTAGCCCTTACTTTGAAACCACATGCCACAAAAAGGCAACTGAAGTCAACCAAAACTCACACTTGGAAAATTTTGTATACAACTTTTATTTTCACAGGACACCCAAAACAATACGAAAATGGTTGACATGCTCTTCCTTACTCTTCGAATAAACCAAAATGTCATCAATAAAGACGATAAAAAAAGAATCTAATGATGGTTTGATCAGACCATTAATCAAACTCATGAAGGTTGCAAGCGCATTGGTCAACCCAAATGACATCAGTAAGAACTCATAGATCCCATAGCGGGTCCTGAATGCCGTTTTGGGTACATCCTCAGGCCAAATTTTTAACTGATGGTAACCAGACCTTAGGTCAATTTTAGAGAAAACGGATGCACCATGCAACTGGTCAAAGAGACCATATATCCGAGGCAATGGATACTTATTTCTAATGGTGACTCTATTCGACTATCGATAGTCTATGCACATCCTCATACTATCATTCTTCTTCTTAACAAACAAGACATGAGCACCCCACAGGGTTAGCACTAGGACGGATGAAACCTTTATCAAGAAGCTCCTGGATTTAAGCTTTAAGCTATCTCAATTCTGTCGGGGCCATGCGATAAGGATGAATGGAGATGGGGAGAGTGCCCGGCTCCAAGTCAATGAAGAAATCTATATCCCTATCCGGAGGCATACCAAGCAAATCGGTAGGAAACACTTCCTTGAATTTAGACACTACTGGAATAGACTCAATAGAGGGAGACTTGACATCAACATCTTGAATATGACCTTAGCTGACTAGGCTTGTAAACCCCTTCCCACTCTAACCTTTCCCTACTCGAGATGTCTAGAGTTACCGACTTAGCATTACAATTAAGCATAACATAATAGGGGGACAACAAAGTCATGCCTAAGATTATATCAAAGTCAGTCATATCCAAAATAACAAAATTAGCCCAAGTCTGAAAACTCATAAACAAAACAAGACAAGCACGATACACATGGGTGACTATGACGGACTCTCCAACTGGGGTAGAAACATGAATGGGGTATTAAGCACATCACAAACCACATCAAATCCCAAGGCAAACTGAACTGACACATATGAATAAGTAGAATCCAGATCAAACAAAATAGTAGCCATCCGTACACAGATAAGAATAGTACCTGTGATCACTGCATCAGACACCTCAGCCTCGGTCTGACCCGAAAAGGAATAAAACTGAGCCATGTCATCTTTACGGGCCACCTTCTTGCCTGGATGCACTTCTCCTCTATTTGCATTGCCATTTCCCTGGCCTCCACGACCTCACTGATTTCCTCCTCTCTGACCTTGTGGACATCACCTTCCATTACTACCACTGCCCGCTGGTATCACTGCTCTGATCTTCTGCTGCATAGGGTCAGACATGCGCGGATAAGGATAATCTCTCCTCCTAAGTCCAGGTTCTCCATAATTCTAACAACTGCGGTCAAAATTTGGCCTACTGTCAGACGCTGGTGCGGCTCCCTGACTATTCTGAATGGGATTACGCTGTGGAGTTCCCGAGTAACCATCTGTAGAAGTGGGCATGGCTGACTGAATTGGCTGGGCTGGAATTGTCGGCCTACATGAACCTCTAGAGTAGGAACCATGGCAGTTACCTATATTCTTGGGCATCTTAGACAAAGCCTTGACTGCCCATCACGTCAAACTCCTTCCACTTTCTTCACAAAGTCTATCACCTCATTAAAACTTTTAGCTACAAAGGTCATGTGAATAGACAATACCTGTAATTCGGGGTTCAATCCCTTGACGAATAGACGAATCCTCTCCTCCTCTGTAGTCCCCAACTGTTTAAAATATCTGGACAAGGCATGAAACTTAGCCTCATAAGCAGCTACAGTCTTACCACCCTACTCCAAGGCCATCAGCTCATCCTTCTTGCGATCCCTCAAAGTCCAGGCACATACTTCTCTAGAAACAAAGCATGGAACTGCGTCCAAGTGAGTAGGGCAAGACTGGCGATCTGCATTCCACATAGGCCCTCCACCACTGTCTGGCCTCACCTTAAAGCTAGAAGGTCACGAACTCTACTCCATGCTCGTGTACAATGCCTAAGTTATGAACCCTCTTATAGGAATCCAGAATGAACACATAGGCATCCTCACTCTCGGAACTATGGAACACAAGCAACTTCAACTTCAGAAACTTAGTCAACATCTCGTGCTCAGTACCAGTCATCACAAAACCCAAAAGGGGACAAAAAAGGCATCAGTTCCCAATGCTCCATCCACCTTGGGAACAGTAGCATCAATGAAGCGGTTGATTAGAGGTTGAGCAGCTTGCATTGTGGGAAGGACTCCAGAGCCGAGCAACCCCTTTAGAAAAGTCATGATCTGTTGAGCTAGCACTGGTCTAAGGGAGGAAGACCTATAGTCTCAGCCTGTGCACCCTCCTCTAGTCCAACATCCTCCTTGTCCTCGATCTCCACATTCTCTTCCACTTCTTCTTGGGATTCCGGAGGAGCCTCTTCCCTGGGAACATTCTCAGCTGGGGCTCCACCCCTGGCAGGTGCTACCCTTCCTCGACCTCTGCCCCTTCTTATTCCTCTACCCCTGCCTCGACCAAGGCCTCATACTGCGGACTCCTCTTCTGGCTCATTGACAGGAGCTACGGGCCTGACACCGTTGTATCGTGTGTTAACCATCTACGGACAGAAGAGTGAAAGAGATTAGATACCAATTTGGATCACAAGATACAAATAGGAATCAAGTCATAGCACGAAAAGGAGAAGAAGATAGATAGATTTCCTAAATTCCTATAGCTTGTCGAAGAAAAATATAGACGTCTCTGTACCATTCCTCAAGACTCTACTAAACTCGTTTTGGTACAATGAGATCAACAAACTTATGGCTCTGATACCAACCTTGTCACGACCTCGACTGTCGTGATTGACACCCACATTAACCCTCTGGTGGGAGAACCACTACTACAACCCGACTAAGCAACTTAAAGAAACTAAACCATTTAAAAATATGAAAATAGGTTTAAATGACAAAATAAATACGGAGTTTCCATAAACTCCGAAGGTTTAACAAAACAACTATCGCGAATATACAACCCTTAGACCTGAAGGTCATTGTACCAAAACTCTAATAATCAACAAGTCTAATAAAAAGAGAGGTGCAAGCACGAAAGCTAACATAAGTAAATTATCTAAACTTCTAATCTGAGTTCGAAAATAATGGACTAAAACAAAGGATGGATCCATGGCAGCCTGAAAGAACTGGCTCACCCTCGAATCCAATCTCGGTCAATGATCTCCTAGATGAGGTCTGTCAGTAGCTGTCTGAAGATGCTCTGTACTCAACAAAGAAAGAGCAAGTGCATTACCAATAGATGAGACCACGATGTACTTGTAGGATCACGTGGCTACTCCAGTCAGCCAAATATAAGCAAGTAATTATAACACAGTAAACACACACATACATGATGCACAATTCAATTATCATTTCAGGAGCAAGATACATTTTCCAAATATCAATAACATGTAGACATAAATGTAATGATCACAAGTGGTCCTCTAATGAAACCCACACCTAAATTGTTAGTTTGTCAGAACGTGACACCCGATTCAATATACATGTGTTGAAACATGACACCCGGTCCAATATATATGTCAGAACGTAAAACTCGATCCAATATATATGACAGAACGTGACACCTGGTCCAGTAAGCACAACCGCAGTCACAATCACACCCACAATGAGCAGTGCACATAGTCACACAGTCAGGTAACAGGTTCATGGAATGTAAATATTCACACACAATCATTTAGATTCTATTCAGGTTTCCCTATTCACATACATGCATGCATACAATGGAGCAATTAACAGGGATATATCACACAATAGGAAGTCGAATCATCACCTACCTCGAAACCAAGCACGAATACTCCTAAGACACTTAAGCCTTCCCTTTCTGGAGTCTTTCAACTTGTTCTTGGTCTAAAATAAGTAATTAATGTAAGGCTCAATAAACAAGGCCTAATTTATCCGGATTATAACAAAATATTAACCCAAGGCCAAACCCATGATCCTAATGCTCAACTAGGGCTTTTCCCACCATTAAGTTCATGCCAAAACCCTCCCCCAATGATAATTAACAGGGATTCTAAGTTTTAAGAATAGAAATATGGATTATGCGAGTAATTAATTTACCTTTAGCATGAGAATTCGTGGGAATTTGATAAGAAACTGCCCTAAGTCGTTTCTTAGCTCTTAAGAATGAAGTTTTGCAGAAAATAACGTTTTTGAGGTTTTTCCCGATTTATGTCGCGACTGGCCTGCCACGGCGGGCCCCATCCCACCACAACGGCCCCGCCCTGGCAAAATTTAACCCTGCCTCGGCGGCTTGCATGGAGATAGAAACTCGGAATTTGAGTTCCAAGCTCCCATTTTGCAACACACTTTCAAACCTTGACGTTTTAAAACTACCCCTTCACGTCAAGATCAGTTTCGAGAGTTTTACTCGCCCAAATTCGATTCCGTAAAGTCGTACATGCTCCTTATTATCTTGGAACTCATGTGATTAAACTCATAATTAAATCTACCACCCATTACCGGATTGCCCTAGACCTCACCTAAATCAGATTTCGTCCAAGTCTGGTCTAGGCTAGAAATTTCCAAGTTAATAATCAGAAGTTTTCTAGCCCAAATCCCTTTTCCATTGGCTTTTCCATAATGACGGGAACAATGTTACAATCTGATTAAATGAAAATCATCTTACTTTGCAGGATAGAACTAGAGAAGAGTGTGCTAAAAAGGTTGCAACATGCTTTGTAAATTATCTATACATTTTAGGTAAAAGTAGAGTTAATATTTTTAATACTAGGTTTTAGTTTGATCTATAAACTTAAAATTTAATTAATTATCACAAATATCAATTCAACACACACCACATATACTATTAATCTTCATTATACTAGAAGAAGGAGAAGTTGTTAGAATGATGTTTAGTATCTTTGAAGAATGTACCCTCATTACCCGTAAATTAGGGTAAAATTTATTAGCATTATTTGTATATATAAAATTAAAACATTATATATGATTATACATGCATTTTTTTACTCAATAATAATAATTCGTATTTAGTTACTTTTAAATTTTAAAAATTATTATATCTTATAATATTCACGCAACGCGCGGATACGTATACTAGTCTATATATAATAGGAGAAGTGAAAGTGCCACATGTCAGCGCCACAAAAACTAGAAATAATTTTTACATTAAAAAAATAGAAAATATTGAAATAATTTTTACATTAAAAGAAATAGAGGAAAATATTGAAATTAAATAAAAAGGAAAAAAGTATGAAATTAATCTACAGGAAGAAGAGTCGTAGTGGATAGGTTATACATTTAAAAAATAGAGAAAAATACTGAAATTAAACTAAACGAAAAAAAAACGGAATTAAGTTACGGAAAGAAGGGCAGTAGTGGATTCCTAAAATATATGTAACTGATTAAGAATTGTTTTCTTAATCAGAAATAATCTTCTCTCTTTTTTTTGTTTTTTTTTAACCCTCCTTAGGAGCTCCCATCCCTTTTGCTCCCTTGGTGACTCGAACTCCCAACCTTCGAGTTGGAAGTGAGGGGTGCTTACCATCCAAGCAACTCAGAAATAATCCATAATTCAAATTATTGTAATTAATAAATCAAAATTTAACTAAAATAAAATAAAATTACAAAATATCAAATAATTCTAAAACTAATTTATAATTTTAAAGTTAATTTATACTAATTAAAGTACTCAATTATTACATTTTAATTTTTTAAATAAAATAAATATTTTTAAAAACGTAGATTTTAGTGCGCTTTTTAAAATTGTACTCAAGAATTAGTATCCTATTTTCTTTAGTCTTTGCATTAATATAGGTTGGGAATTAAAAAATCATTTTAAAAATTACACAAAAAGGAATCTCCCACGTTTGCAATTTTTTATTAAAACAAAATAATCAGAAAATAAAAATTGTAAACACCAAAATAAGATGCGGCTTTGAAAATATAAATAAATAAAATAAAATTACAAACTCAAAAATAATTTTAAAGCTAATTATAATTATAAATTTCAAATTAATTTATACTAATTAAAATAATCAATTATTACATTTAAAATATTAATTTTTTTAAAAAAGAAGAGATTTCTAAGAAGGTAGATTTTAGTGTGCTTTTTAAAATTGTACTGAAGAATTACTATCCTATTTTCTTTGATCTTTGCATTAATATATAGGAAAGGAATTAAAAATCATCTATCTATATATAAAAGGAGAAGAAAAAATGACACATGTCAACGCCATAAATTTTCAGTATTTTAAATATTTAATAATCAATAATTAAATAAATAAATATAGACACATGTCAATAATTAGAATTAGAATGACACATGTCAACACCATAAAAAAATAAAAAATTAAACAAACTATTTAAAATACAAAAAAAAAAAAATACCAACGGACAAAAGAGTAAAAAATGTTAAAATAGGTTATAGTAATAGAAAATGTAACAAAGAAAAAATAAATTAAAAAACGTGCATCAATCATTTTAAATAAATAAATAGCAAAACTACCCGCACATTAAAAAAATCTGTTAAATGAAGATATGCTTTAGTTTTTAAAAAATAAAAAA
>JAJOOS010010916.1:0-10507 GCA_029582725.1 Solanum chiquidenum | reverse complement strand
TTAAAGTCAGAGATAGTGACATTCCGAAGACAGCCTTCAGAACTCGGTATGGTCATTATGAATTTGTAGTCATGTCATTTGGACTAACCAATGCTCTTGCAGCTTTCATGGATTTGATGAACAGAGTGTTCAAGCAGTATTTGGACTTGTTCATCATCGTCTTTATTGATGATATCCTCATTTACTCTAGGAGTGAGGAAGAACATGCAAGTCACTTGAGAGTGGTTTTGCAAACTCTCAAAGATCACCATTTATTTGCAAAATTTAACAAGTGTGAGTTCTGGTTACAAGCAGTTGCTTTCCTTGGGCATATTATGTCTAGTGAAGGGATTCGAGTAGATTCCCAGAAGATAGAAGCGGCGAAACAATGGCCCAGACCTACCTCAGCTACAGATATCAGGAGTTTCTTGGGTTTAGCAGGTTATTATAGAAGGTTTGTGGAAGGATTCTCATACATAGCCTCACCATCAACTAAGTTGACTCAGAAGATGGTCAAGTTTCAGTGGTCAGATGATTGTGAAAAAAGCTTTGCAGAATTAAAAACTAGGTTGACTACAACTCCTGTCTTGACTCTACCAGAGGGTTCAGATGGTTATGTGATTTATTGTGATGCGTCCAGAGTCGGCCTAGGTTGTGTGTTGATGCAGTGAGATAAGGTTATAGCTTATGCTTCCAGGCAGCTTAAGGTGCATGAGAAGAATTACCCAACTCATGACCTTGAGCTAGCAACAGTGATATTTGCACTTAAGATTTGGAGACATTATTGATATGGTGTTCATGTAGATGTGTTCACAGACCATACGAGCCTTCAGTATGTGTTCACCCATAAAGAGTTGAATCTTCGTCAGAGAAGATGGCTAGAGTTCCTCAAGGATTATGATATGAGTGTGCATTACCATCCTGGTAAGGCAAATGTAGTAGCAGATGCTCTTAGCAGACTATCTATGGGTAGTGTAGCACATGTTGAAGAAGAGAAGAAAGAATTAGCAAAGGATGTTCACAGACTTGCTCGCTTAGGAGTTCGTCTTATGAGCATATCAGATGGTGGTGTAACAGTTCAGAATGGGGCAGAATCTTCTTTGGTAATATAAGTTAAGGAAAAGCAAGACAGTGATCCAATATTTCTAGAGCTAAAGGGTGCGGTCCAGAAGCAGACAATGGAGATATTCTCCCAAGGGGGAGATGGTGTGCTTCACTATTAGGGTCGATTATGTGTTCCTGATGTGGGTGAGTTGAGACAGCATATCCTTGCAGAAGCCCATAATTCCATATATTCTATTCATCCAGGTGTCACTAAGATATACCACGATCTGCGGGAAGTCTACTGGTGGAATGGTATGAAAAGAGATATATCAGATTTTGTGGCTAAGTGCCCCAATTGCCAGCAAGTCAAGGTAGAACATCAGAGATCAGGAGGTATGACTCAAGAGATTGATATTCCTACTTGGAAGTGGGAAGTGATCAACATTGATTTCATCACAGGGTTACCTCGTACTCGCAGAGAGCATGACTCCATTTGGGAGATTGTTGATAGAGTTACTAAGTCTTCTCACTTTTTGGCGGTTAAGACTACATTTTCAGCAGAGGATTATGCCAAGCTTTACATTAATGAGATTGTGAGTTTGCATGGAGTTCCTTTGTCTATTATCTCAGATAGAGGTCCTCAGTTTACCTCTCATTTTTGGAAGTCATTTCAGAAAGGTCTTGGTACTCAGGTTAAGCTTAGTACAACATTTCATTCGCAGACAGATGGGCAGGCAGAGCGTACCATTCAGACCTTAGAGGACATGTTGAGAGCTTGTGTGATCGACTTCAAGGGTAGTTGGGATGACCACCTTCCTTTTATAGAGTTCGCCTACAACAATAGCTACCATTTCGGCATTCAGATGGCCCCTTATGAGGCATTGTATGGGAGTAGATGTAGAGCTCCTGTTGGCTGGTTTGAAGTAGGTGAAGTAGTATTGATAGGGCCAGATTCATTCCTCTATGCTATGGAGAAAGTGTAACTCATCAGAGATAGACTTAAGACAGCCCAGAGTCGCCAGAAGTCTTATGCAGATGTGAGAAGAAGGGAATTAGAGTTCTAAGTTGATGATTGGTTTTTTCTCTGAAAGTGTCACCTATGAAAGGGGTGATGAGATTTGGCAAGAAAGGGAAGCTCACTTCTAGATATGTAGGCCCTTATAAAATCTTGAAAAGGATTGGGAAAGTGGCTTACGAGTTAGAGTTGCCAGCAGATTTAGCAGCAATGCATCCAGTTTTTCACATCTCACTTTTGAAGAAATGTGTGGGGGATCCAGCATCTGTGGTTCCATTAGAGAGCGTGGCGGTGAAAGATAGCCTTTCTTATGAGGATGTACTAGTAGAGATTCTGGATCGTCAGGTTAGAAGATTGAGAAACAAGGAAGTCGCTTCAGTCAAGGCTTTGTGGAGGAGTCAGTCCGTAGAGGGAGCTACTTGGGAAACAGAAGGAGCCATGAAGTCCAAGTATCCTTACCTATTTCTTTCCAATCCTACTCCAACTTGAGGTAATAGTTCCTCTTCAATCATTCAGTCGTTTAGGCATCAGCTCAGTCTTAGAATCATGTTCCTTCAATTGTACTTGCATTCTCAGCGTTTTGGCATGTGCTTGGAACTCAGATCAGTTAGAAATTCAGTCTCAGTGTTTAGTGGTAGGGATTACAGCCCTCTACCTCCATTTTCAGCTAATTTAGTCTTCATTCGAGGATGAATGTTTCCAAGGGGAGATAATGTAACACCCCAGGTTCGTGAAGGAAAAATTTGCAGAATTTTCAGATTTGACAGGTGCCCAATCCGCATCAGGATTTGGACAGCTTTTAAGTCTAGGGTGTTTTTGTCTTTTCCTACTCTTTTTTTAATTCCTAAATTAAAAGGGTTTTAGTTAGTCATTTAAAATCCTAGAAACCTAACTAGAACTTACCTAAGTCATTTAATTAACTAAAATAAAAGAAAAGAAAAGTGTAGAGAGAGGGGCGGCCGAAACCCTAGCAAAATCCTTGCCGCTGCCGGAAAATGCTAGAAAGTCACCGGAAAAGTCAAGTCCAGCCCTAGTTGATAGTTTTTCGTGGAGATTTCGTCACCAGGTATGTTGGATTTCATTAATGAGTCCCTTTCGCCCGTTAGAACCCTAGAATTCAGACGATTCTTGATTCCATGCTATGAACGAAATTAGGGTTCTTGAACGTTTCTTGATTTTGGGTTTTAAATGTTAGAATGATCCAAATATTGATCGTTTTTCAATGATTATGAATGAACCCTGGTAGTTTCTAAAGTTACAGCTGATTTTCATGAAGAGACTGTTTTAAGAACGTTTCGATTTAGAAATCACGTTTTTAACTATATGTTCTAACGTCCAAACAACATGTTCACATTTTAGCTATGTTTTAATGTTCCAAATCAGCATGTCCCGTCTTGTTCAGATTATCGTATGAATGTCAGAACCCTAGCTATGTATTTCTTTAGTTCTTGAATTACATATGTTAGGTCAGACTTTATCAGAAATCAGTTATACGTGCCTCAGTATTATGCATCAATGTCAGTTTAAATTGTTGCGTTTAGTTTGCATGTCTAGTTTTGAGCTATCCAGAACAATTACAGAAAATCAGTCATAATCAGTTTACTACTAAATTCATTGGGACTAGCATAATACCGAGTTGGACTGGGGTTTAGCGTACCCAAATAGTCCCAGAACTACTAGCCAAGTAGGTTGTAAGTCCCTTCCATGGGCAACAAATTAGTGATCACGCCAACATGCCTTTATACCTCTGGCAGGGTATATTGGGTCCTCTCGATGGGGCGTATACATCGGACTCTACATTCAACTCGTGTGGTTTTATTATTGGTGATTAGTAGCTCCCACAAATCAGTCAGACTTCATTTGCATTGACCATGTTTAGTATTCAGTTTCAGCATGTCATAGTTGGTCATTGCATACAGATCAGTCATGTTTAGTATTTTTTGGCATTCTATCATATCCATATATATGTCATTGCTTTTTGCTTGGTCAGTTATATATGTATTTCAGCAATACTCCATTCTCATGCTCGGTACCTTTTAGTACTGACGCATATTTTTGCGCTACATTTTCTTGTGATGTAGGTTCAAACTCTCAGCATCCAGCTTGCACTTAGATCATTTTTTAATTTTCACCTCAGCAGATTAGTAGTGGTGAGTCCTCATCCTCCAAGGACCAGAGACATGATATCCTTACTGCGTTCAGCTTTTAGTTTGAGTTTCTAGATCTAGTTGGGGCATGTCCCAAAATTTCTAGTCAGTTTAGAGGCTTACTTTCAGACATAGTTAGTTTCAGCGTAGTTTGAGTTAATATCTTTTGTATTAAACTCTCTCAATTATAGTATATGGGTATTCCCCATCTTTTCTTTATTTATGATTTTAGTTTCCGCATTAGTTTTTTTTATTCATGTTAATTATAGTATGCTCAGATTATGCTAGCATGGTTTGTTTGGATCACTTGTGGTCCTAGGTCCCGTGTCCGCGTCTCGGGGGTAGCTCAAGGCGTGACAACAGGTGATTGGCTTTTCTGTGTTCATAAAATTCCGGAGTCAACCATAGTGGGCTAGGCCTTGAAGTGATTAGCCCTCCAACTTTCTGGACCCATGGCTGGCAGAACAGCCAGTGGTCACACCATGATGAACTACAGTCTGAGCTTTCCTTTGAGTAGCCTCAATGGATCTCTCCTGCATCCTAGCGTGTTGAATGGAATAACTCAAGGTGGTAGGCTTAAACATCTTGACTGCTAACCTAATTTCTTCCTTGAGAGCTTCTATGAATCTGGACAAGAAGTGAGCCTCATTGAGAGGAAGATATCAAATTATCATCTGAGCTTTTAGATCTTCAAACTTAACCAAGAATTCTCCAACACTTCCAGTTTGTTCAAGTTTGTTAAATTCTTCTACTACATCTTCCATCCACTCATCCCCAAACCGCACACGTAACTCCTCCTTAAGCTCCACCCAATTAAGCGCACCTCTACTCAACACCAACGAGTTGTACCAGGTTTCAGCATCACCATTTAGGCATAGTGCAATACCCTTCACCTTCATGTTATCTTGCACTCTATGAGGTGAAAATACCTCTCACACTTTCGAATCCAAACTTTGGGATCCTGACCTTCAAAAGATGGAAATTCCCATTTGGGGGAGGGGGGGGGGAACCACTGGTGGTCTAGCAACCTTACCATCAAAACCAGGTACTGGCAAGAGCCCATCACCTCCCGGAAAAGCACCCTCCTCACCTCGCGGTGGTCTTCTTTCTAGATTTTTGAACATATCCAGAATCAAATCAAGGGTACCTTGAATGCCAGTTTAAGTTGCACCCACACCCCTTTGTTGTTCAACTATCTCATACAATAATTGATCATGTTGCTGTAACTTTTCATCCATTGTTTTCTATTTGTGTTCCCTCTGCCATGGACACAAAACAGGTTGCAAATTCGAGGTTCTGATACCAATTTTTATGACTAGAATACTTGAAACAGTTAGGAAAAGGAAGCAAAATAGTAATAACAAGAGTTTTGTGGGATAATATTTTGATTTATAAGAATGGAAAATACGATTACAACTAAATGAAATTGAAAAACATAGAAATGAATAGTTGGTTCTCCATTGATAGTTCAAACCTGCAGATAGAAGGGAAGATGAAGAGAATTTAGAAGAAGAATAAGGACGAAGATAGAAGAGAAAAGAATAGAAGAGTGAATGAGAGAAGAAACTTGTTACCGAATTTCTCGATGCCTCTCTCCTCTGCCAATTTTGTTATTTATAACCATCAAACTCACCTCAGCCATTGAGCCTATAATAGATCCTGGCCCTTTATTTTAAATCTTGTTATTACTGTTTACTCCTTCGTTTTCTTTTATTTACCCTATAACCTTCAGTTCATAACAAATATAATCTAAAAGGGAAAAAGGGACGTTGGGGGTGAGGAAAAGCCGCTTATCATCTGGCTTTTTGTGTCAAATCCAATTGATTTTAGGGTGAGCGAAGTGAAGATGTCGCATCGGCGACATCCTAGGGCTATGGTTATGGGTTTCTGAGTTGAGGAAGATGAAGTGTATAGGGGTGGGGTCGGTTGCGTGTTTGAACGTTGATGAACGCTGCTACGTTCACGTTGGGTCTTCTGGGTTTGGGTCGGGTTACTAGTGTTAAATTGGGCCGAGTAAATTGGCCTAAGGGTGACTTAAAAGAGTTGAAAGGAAGTGGCTAATTTTGAAATAAGAAGATAGCCAACTAAATTGACAATTTAACCATACGAAATTAAATTGTTGCCAAACTGATTTAATTGGCGAATTCGACAAAAGTTAAATAAGACGAATTGACATAAATCAATTAATGAGCTTCTTAATCTTAACGAAATAAAATAATTAACTTGATTATAGAAACAATAATTAAATAAAAAATTATAACCATGATTTGAACTAAACTAATTAAAGAAATATTTAATTAAAATAAAATCTTTTTGAGACGAATTTTGAATATTCATAAAATATACTAATTATATACATAATGATGTAAATCATATATATATTATTAAAAAATTATAAAAGGTTACAAAACAATTTAAATTAACTTGCAAACAATTTTTTTTTATAAAACTAATTATTATTAATCATTTGAAATTGAAGAAACTTGATGATTAATCTATATTGTGGAGGTCCAAAATTGGGTGTCAACACTGTTGATGAACCTGAACACCTGTATTTGCATCATAAGAAAGTGCAGGTCGAATAATGACATCAGTACATTGAATGTATGTGTATTTAATAAATCTGAATAAACAAATAACTAAACTGATAAGGCTGAAGAACTACTCACCTCAACTCATCTCAATTCAACTCAAAGCATAGGTAAAAGATAGAATGTTTAAAGTTTTACATGTAAAAGAGGCTAACTCAAGTCTGTATAAGAAAATACAATAAAATACTTTTTAAACTATTAGAGAGATTCTCCAACCGACAATCATCACTATGAGCAACGTGATGATACAATGTCTTACCCATGTTGCGGTTCGTTGTTTATTCTACAGACCATAGATCCCATCCGTTAAATTTATATTGAATTTTACGGCTAAAAATATCGTTCTATGGGTCCAATTTACGACCCATAGAAGTTTCTACGGACCGTAGATTCAATCCATAGAATTTATACAATTTTCAGGCTCAAAAGTCCATTCTACGGGTCCAAACTTGGTGGCATTGGAAAAAGGACTCAAAGACCTTCAATTTGGTAGTTCATGGGCCACCTAACTCATTATATGCTTGGAGATATGATCGTTTGAAGTTGACCTAAGCGGAATCTTATGTCAAAACTTAATCGGTAACGAAGCTTTCAACTCAACATTGTGCTAGGGGGTCCTTGTAACCTTAATTCATATCCAAATTTATCCCAACACTAAATAATTGATCTTTTACACACATGAGTAATTTAAGAATCACCCGATATGACTTTACATGTAGTAAATAAAAAATGGTTCGGACCTTAGCTTAGAAAATTTCAGAGTCTTACATGCTTGGGTGGATCTCTGTTTCTGGTGGGAGTGTCACGCTACCCACAAGCTTCGATCGAAATCTGATGTATATATAGGTGTATATATGTAATACATTGTATAAATAAACAAATGTCACCCATAAAACCAAAAGTTGTTGTGGTGCCACTGGCTAAGGGTGAAACTCCCTCCTGCCAGACCCTGGTTCAAAATTGGGAGGTGACGTTTTAAAAAAAAAAAAAAAACTTGCAACCTAAAGAATAGCAAATTCAGCTTCAACAATCGAGGGTTTTAAAGATTATATTTTCCTTTTTCTTTCTAATTCTAGTTGGCTAAGTTTTAATTAGTAATTATTATTGACTAATTTAATTTATTAATATTTGTTTTTTCTATTAGTTATTTGTTTGATGGAGAAGTGTTAAAGTTAGCCTTAAACTATGTCATATTGAATAAAAATATTCTCCGTTAATAGTTTGGTTTTAAAATATCCCTATTATTAATAATTTGTTCAAAAAATATTCCCACTATTAAACCTTTGATCCCCAAAAAAGTCTTTGTTGTTACTTTATTGTGTCAAAAATATACTCTCTTTTTTTATAAACATGTTATCTTCTTTTTTTCTAATAATATTATTATTCTTAAAGAACCCCCTTTTTTTTTCTTTACTCTTGAAATTCTTTTAACTTTAAAAAAAGGTCGGAAGTAATTTTTTTATTAATCTCATTTTATAATTTAAATAGAATAACTTCATGTACGTTTTAAATAATATTATCGTAACTTCATCTTTAATTTTTATTTAGATAATGATAAATTCTTTTTTCTAATAAAATAAAAAAACATTTTTATTTCTTAATATTTTTGAAATTGATTAAGCAAATATTTTTCTTGTAGCTATAGTAATGGTGGAAATATCATTATCTTCCATGAAGTAGATAAAAAGTAAAGTATGGAATAGGATTGGTGATTAATATTCAAATGATTCTTTTGTTTGTTGCATAGTGCATGATATATTTACAAATATAAGTAATGATGATCTCATTGACCATTTTCAAAATATGTAATCTCATTGAGAATAATTATAAATGAAAAATATGTATTTATAATATTAGTAAAGTATTCTTAAAAAATTATGCTATGTGGACTTTGCGCATAATCAAAGCCTAATGTTGATTTAGTGATCTAATCAATGTGTCAACTTGACACCTAGAAAGTCTAAATTCTGGATCCGCCTCTGATTACATGAATACAAGTGATGCAAAATTTTTAAATACACGTGAAACAAGAGCGAATATATATTAATACAAAATTGTTTATGAAATAGAAAAATTGTTTTCAACTACTTGTAGTAAAATCATGGTCATACATATCTTCGAACAATTTGAATATTCAGAAGCAGATGGATCACTTACTCTTCATCAATCCTAAAATTTACATAACGTCGGGCGGCAGCAAACCCTATACTGGGGTTGATCTTCAACTTTCGTATTGTGACTTTCCACTTCTTCCCTCGTCTCAATTGCTAACAACAACAGATCCCTCAATTTCAAATCCTAATTTGCCAAAGGAGAAATCGTTTGCTGATTCAGTGAATACTAATTTTGCTGTAAATACTATTGTGGACAAATCTTTACTGAAAGATATTACATATGTGGAAGGAATCCCACAAGTCAAATGGACTGAGCAGGAGGTGATAAAGATGACTTGTATTGAGAAACTCCAATTTGCTGTAGTTGGAAAATTCTCATATGATTGGACGGATCTCGAAGAATTGAGACGAATTGTCCCTCAGCAATGCGACATAAAAGGGGAATGCCAAATTGGATTGCTACGCAATAAGCATATTCTAATTAGACTGACTAAAGAAGAGGACTATGTCAACATGATCTCTAAAGGGGCATTTTATATAAATTGTAAGGATGGATATTCCTACTTGATGCGTACTCTAATCTATGATTCGAGATTCAAGGTATTTGAGGAGACGACTATGGCTATGGCATGGATTTCCTTCCCTAACCTATTGCCAACTTTTTTTGTAAAGGAAGTTTTGTTTTCAATGGCCTCAGCAGTTGGAAAGCCGATCCACTTGGGTCAAGCAACAATAAAGAAAACAAGGCCTAGTTGTGCACGTGTGAAGGTGTTGGTGGATCTCAAAGGCAAATTCCCAAATTCGGTGCAAATGAACATTGAAAATCCGAAAACAGGGAAGATAAGGTCAAATATGATAAAAATTAAATATGATTATGTACCGAAATATTGTTTTGAGTGCAAGATGCAAGGACACAATAAGGATAACTGTAAAGCGGGGCAAATGCCTAGGAGAAAGGAAGAACAGGCAAAACAGGTGGACCATAATATACGCCATCAAGAACAATAACCACTATTACAAAAAGGAAATGCTAGAATACTCTCAAGTGGAAAAGTTGTTGGAGATCCGGGTAACTGGAATGTAGTCAAAGATAGAAGAGGAGGCAGTCCTACAAAAATAAATGCACACATCACTGAAGAAGGTAATAAATTTGATGCACTCACAAAAGAAGATGATACTAACAAAGGGGAGGAGATCAATAAGGATAGCATGGATCACATTGATGCTAACAAAGGTGAATCAACAAAAGAATGGGTCACAAAGTCTTTTGGTCCAGTAGTACAAGGTGAAGGAATGCACGCAACTGAATCTGGGGATCATATTTCTAATAAGGTGAGTGGCAAAGTGCAAGAAGAGACATTAGCAATCAGAAATGAAGATAACCAATCACACGAAAAAGGCAGTAAGATGCCTTCAACTGATTCAGAATCGTCTTGTGCAAACTCCAACAGCCCTGTAAATCAACCAGAAAGTCAATTGCAAGTGAGTGCAATAAGGATAGAAAAGAAGACAAACAATGAAAGTGAAAATCAGCAAGCATATGAGCGCAAAAATGAGGAGATTGACAGGGAAATAGATGAATGCAATGATGGAGCTATTGTGGACTATTCTACAGCT
>JAJOOS010010915.1:0-14032 GCA_029582725.1 Solanum chiquidenum | reverse complement strand
CTAAACTATCTTTTATTAATCACGAATACAAATAAATAATAAAGGAGAAGAAAGAATAAACCACAATTCTCCGGCCTCCACGGCGGCTCTTCCAAAGTTCCTAAGCTAGAAGAAAATTTATAGTGTCTTGTATCTTGGTTCTTCCCCCTCAAATAATTATTTCCATACCCTATTTATAGATGTAGGAAACCCTAAATAAAATAATTGAGTTCAAATTAAATTAGGAATCCAAAACCAAAAGGAATTGGATTTCTTTTATTTTTTTCCGCCGCATGAATATGGTGCTGCCGCCTCAACATGTTTCTTCCCTATTCACGTGCTGCCACGTGGCAGCAGCAACCATTGAAATTCAACAATTGTAGCCGTCATTCCCATATATATATAAATATATTATTTTAATAAATTTAATCCATTAAGCTGTCTGCTTGATTTCCTTCTTCAATCTTCCATCTTTAATTATTTTTAGCTCCAAACTTCTTCATTTTTCCATCAATTTAATCCTACAAATAAAATACATTATTTAGCACAATCCATAAAATTTATGCTCAAAAAGGGCAAATAAAAATAATAAATGTGAGGAAATAATGATTAAAAATATGTATTTTTAGCCTCACATCAACTCTTCTAATTCAACTTTAATACAGTGTAATACACTTTTAATACAAGTTTAATTCATATTTGCAGTTTGTTGGTTGATTTGTTATGATTTGATGACTTGTTTAAATTCTTTCTTAATTCACTCTTCTGATTGATTTACTTGCTTAATTCATAATAGATTCAAGTTTAATTCAATCTATAGAACACTCTCTCGTCATTTCCTTAGTTATTTGTTTAAATTTTTACTTAATTCTCTCTTCTAATTCAACTTTAATATAGTGTAATACACTTTTAATACAAGTTTAATTCATTTTTGCAGTTTGTTGGTTGATTTGTTACTATTGAATTACTTGCTTAATTCATAATAGATTCAAGTATAATTCAATTTATAGAACACTCTCTCGTCGTTTCCTTTGTTACTTGTTTAAATTTTTTTCTTAATTCACTCTTCTAATTCAATTTTAATATAGTGTAATACACTTTTAATACAAGTTTGGTTAGATGCCTGTTTGTAGACCACATGGTGACCGTGAGGGGGATTGGATTTGGTAATTTTGAAGTATGGTTTCGTCCTTCCCTTGTGCACACTATTCCTTTGCCATTTTGGTGCTTGTGCTTGCACTGCAATTTGGATATCACCAGGCACTGGCAGGGGAGTTGTTGAGTCTGGCATCTCTAGTCATCTGTTCTATGTGGTATGGGTTTGGCTTCTGGCACTTAAACTGTTAACTTCTTTTTGTGCTTGGTGTTGTTGGGTCTTTCAAGATCAGTGAAGCCTCCCTTTCATGGAGTAGCCTTGTTTGTCGTAGTGTTGAAGTTTCTTAGTTCAGGCTTTGTATTAGTATCTAGCTCTTTGATTCAGTTTTCTTCCCTGGACAGAAAGAGTCCCTTACTTTGTTGGTGTTGTTACGTGGATGTTTTCAACTACGATAACTCTTTCCATAAGTGCATTTTTAGCTTTTAGTCCAGATGCTGATGTTTTACAATGATCCAACTGGTGAGGACTCTTATGGGTGTGGATATCTGGTATGTACTCCCTCAGTTCTAGATATTTTCACACCCCAATAAAAATGCTCATCTATATTTTGTTTTCTTGCTGCTCATCTTTGTGGCTTTCATTTTCTTTTTGCTTATCACACCAGTATGAGTTTTGTGTGTTGGAAGGATGTATATACACAATTCACAGTATGTCTTCACCAACGTACATGCACATGTGGTAGATTTCAACTGGATGAGTTGCCATGTCCGCATGCTTTGGCTGTTTTAACAATAAAACACATTGGTTATGAGAAATATTTCTCTGATTACTATACAAGAAAAAATTTATTGCTGACATATCAGTTTCAAATGGATCCCCTGCTAGATGAAAGCACATGGAACACACCAACACATGTTCTTGAAGAGGTTGTACTTCCTGTTATGTCGTAATTTTCCTAAACTTTAGAAAAAACACTTTTTGAAATGTTCTGAGTATAAAACAATTTGAGAAAAATACTTAGAAAAGAGTCGCCACTTAATTTTTTAAAGAAATTAAGAAAACTTATAATTTTCAAAGATTTAAACAGAAAAAATCATTTGAAAATACCAAAGACTGTTCGGGGTTCAATTTACACTTCGAGAAGGGTTTAAGCATTCGAAGTGCCCGCTAACATGCGGTTGGCCTGCGACTTGACTAAAATATTATTTTGACTAATTTTTTGGAAAAAATGATTTAACATAAAAAATAATAATAATTTACAATATCCGATTAACTTTGATAAAATAGTTAAACAAAGAGCAATTTTTTATTTTTTTAAGAAAATGGAACCTTAATCGAAACATTTGAGTTAGAGACAAGTAATTAAATTTTAACAAAACTATATTAATTGATTTTTATTTTTGAATCATTTTTTGGTTGATCAAAATATGAAACCTATTTTAAACTAATAAAAAAGTTTTAACTAAAGATTATAAATGAAAATACAAGAGTTGATAAAACTGAGATTTGTTAAAAAACAAAACAACACAGAGAAATAGTTCGTCTTTTGGGGAATTAACTAAGTTAATTAACAATTACAAAGTTAGAGTTAAACAACAAACAATAAATAATCACAATTAAATAATTAAAGAGTAAGGGAGAAATTGAATTTGGGCCTTTCTTGGGCCAAATTCGTTGCTATTTTTGGGTTTAACCCAATTCCCATTTTTGTATATATTTGTTGTATATCAGTGTATATCGGCATGTATATCAGCTCTTTCCATGTATCTCCTTCTTCTAAACACCTGTATTTTGTCTCAACCATGTAATTCACAATTTTGAAATGTATATTCGTAGTCTGGATCTATATTTTAGTGTATACATAGTGAATACAAGTTGTATATCAGCCTGCTTTCAAAACTTGTACATTAGCTTCCGAGACTATATTTTAGCTTCCCTAATTTGATCTTTTGCCAAGGCCAACTCAAGAGTTAACCCAACATGATGCAAAGGGGAGAGTCCGATTTTGATGAGCTCTGTAAAATAAAACAACTTCGAATTTGAATAAGAGAGACTCAAACTCTCTTCTTTTTTTCATTTTTTTACTCTTTCCGATTGTGCTTTTCTGTAAAAAAAATTATGTCCCCCCCTATCAATTTCTACCTAAAAAAAAACCCTCCCTCAAACACTGAGTGGTCGAGAGTATATATAGGAAGAGAATTGAATCTATTAGGGGGGGAAACGGGCAGATTTTTGAATGAATTTGAAATTCAAAACTTTATACCAAGAACCTCAAATCCTTGCTCAAAATCAGGGAAAAGATTGATTCTTACTTCAAATTCAGAAAAAAGGAGGATGGGCGTATGGGCGAGTACTGCAAATGTTGGCGGGACTGCATTTTACGCTGATTTCTCGCCGGATTTGGTGGCATTTTCGTGTGAAGAAGAAGCACGCGCAAGGATCGTTTGGTACTGCTCTTGTCGTTTTGGATTTCTTCACGTGAAGAAGAACGTGCAGGGGTCGGGTCGGTTTTTGTCGGTTTGAATGGCGTGAAGAAGAAGAAGGAAATGTATCGGGTCGGGGTATGGCAATTACTGGTGTATGTTGGGTTTGATGTAGTTGTAGGAATTGGGTATGGGTTTCTGGAATCGGAAATGGGCTGGGTCAATTGGATTTAACGAATGGACAAGAAAAATTGCAATTCTAGCCGATTAAATGGCCCCTTGCATTACAGATCTAGCCAGTTGGATTCAAATGATAGCCTAAAAGAGTTAGTTTAGTAAATTAGGCTAGAATGAATTAATATTGATTAATCAATGAACTTCTTAATTTTAACGAAATGAAATAATAAACTTAGTTATAAACTAATTAGTTTACAACTATAAACTATTAATTAACTAAATTAATCAATCAAATATTTAATCAAAATAAAATCTTTTGAGATGATTTTCGAATATTCATAACATATACTAATTATATACATAATTATGTAAAACATATATATTATTTAAAAATTATAAAAGTGATACAACTATTTAAAATAACTTGAAAATATTTATTTTTTTGAAGTTTTTATAAAACTAGTTATTTCAAATCGTTTGAAATTGAAGAAGCTCGATGATTAATTTATATTGTGGAGGGTCAAAATTGGGTGTCAACAGCTGTCCTTCGTTTGACTTGGATTGATGAAAGAAAGTCGAGGCAAATGAAATTGACGAATCCAATTTTGACCGACCACATCTTCATCTTTTGAAAAGTGTTTTGGCACGAACTTTAGGAATTATGACCGAACCCCGGTATCGAGTTTCCTACATATCTCAGGCTATATGAGAATTCAGGCCACTTGTAGTTCGATACGCTTGATTTGACGCACGATTATGAAAGAATTTGAAAGTTATCCCGGTATCAAATTATGAAGAGACCAAAATACTCAAGAATAAGATTTGAGAGAGGATGTCGGAATACAGCCGAGTTTTCAACATTGAGCCCGCCTACATATCCCTAGACCTTAGGAATCAGGTTGTTTGTAGTTCGACTCGATCGATTGAAAATAAAATCTATTATGCAAGATAACCTTTGGTTTTAGAGGAGTGACAAGTAAGTCGAGTATGAAAAATAGGCTTGCAACCTCTTAGCCATGAATATGGGGCCCTTCACACCCATAATTAAGAACCTACACAGACATAATTTCCAAAACTCTTGGTGCATTGTCACTCAGATTCGAAAGTTGCTTCCGGTGAGAGTGAGAAGTTTTCCGGATGCGAAATTGAAACCAATAAACCCAAAGAAAACCCACATGCCTTCTGATAGGGGTGTGGTTTGATTGTGGTGGAATTCGTTCCTCAGCTCGCGTCCTAAGAGTTTGATACTCCTCTTCGGACTATGTCCCAGTTCGCTGCTAAGAAAAAGTTCCACGTTGTGCTGCATCCATTTTGATGTCGTCCGCACCTGTGGTTTGATTTGAGAATTCATCCTCTTGGATGCTCTCGACAAAGACTGAAATAAACTTGTTAGTAGAAACTATAATTTAAATAGATAAGTGCTATGTTTTACCATTTTCAGCACATTTTTAAAAATAAAAAAAATTCTGACGTCAGCCTCCGTCGGTTTTGACGCAATATATGATGAATTGATATGATGCGACACGATGATGACTTTCTCGATAATGGAATATTGTTGATGACGATACTTCATTGACATGATGATGATTATGATGCTCGATTGATAAGATGATGCTACTACATTGACGATCCATTGGCAGGATGATATTGATCCAATAGTAGGATGGTGTCGTTAAAGCTTGATTGGTGCGATGACGATGATCTATCGGTAGGATGATGTTGATCCATTTAGCAATGATATTATCACCTTTGATAATATAATACGGATGACCCTCTTGGTGATTTGAATATGCAATGGCCCTCTCGACTTTTGTAGATAATGACCCTCTCGGTGTTTGAAGATTATATGGCCCTCTCGGCGGTTGTAGATGATGGCCCTCTCGGCGTTTGAAGATGCAATGGCCCTCTTGGCGTTTGAAGATGCAATGACCCTCTCGGCGTTTGAAGATGATGGCCCACTCGGCGTTTCAAAATGCAATGGCCCTCTCGACAATTTGAATATGTAATGGCCCTCTCGGCAATTTAAATATGTAATGACCCTTTCGGCGTTCTGAATATGATGGCCCTCTTGGCAGCTTGAATATGTAATGGCCCTCTCGGCGTTTGTCGCTGATGGCCCTCTCAGTGGTTTAAATATGATGGCCCTCTTCGCATTTGAAGATGATGGACCTCTCGGCGTTGGAAGATTCAATGGCCCTCTTGGCGTTTGAAGATGCAATGGCCCTCTCGGCGTTGTATATGATGGCCCTCTCGGCAATTTAAATATGTAATGGCCCTCTCGGCGTTCTGTATATGATGGCCCTCTCGGCAGCTTGAATATGTAATGGACCTCCCGGTGTTTGTAGATGATTGCCCTCTCGGCGGTTTGAATATGATGGGCCTCTTGACATTTGAAGATGCAATGGCCTTCTGGGCGTTTCAAGATTCAATGGCTCTCTTGGCGTTTGAAGATGCAATGGCCCTCTCGGCGTTGTATATGATGGCCCTCTCGGCAATTTAAATATGTAATGGCCCTCTCGGAAATTTAAATATGTAATGGCCCTCTCGGCATTCTGAATATGATGGCCCTCTCGGCAGCTTGAATATGTAATGGCCCTCTCGGCGTTTGTAGATGATGGCCCTCTCGGCAGTTTGAATATGATGTCCCTCTTGGCATTTGAAGATGATGTCCCTCTCGGCGTTGGAAGGTTCAATGGACCTCTCGGCGTTTGGAAAGCAATGGCCCTCTCGGCATTTGAAGATGATGTCCCTCTCGGCGTTGGAAGATTCAATGGCCCTCTTGGCGGTTGAATATGTAATGACCCTCTTGGCATTTAAAGATGCAATGGCCTTCTTGGCATTTGAATATGTAATGGCCCTCTCGTCGTTCTGAATATGATGGACCTCTTGGCGGTCTGAAGATGATGGCCCTCTCGGCGGTTTGAATGTGCAATGGCCCTCTCAGCGGTTTGAATGTGCAATGGCCCTCTCGGCAATTTGAATATGTAATGGCCCTCTCGGCGTTCTGAATATGATGGACCTCTTTGCTGTCTGAATATGATGGTCTTCTTGGCGGTTTGAAGATGATGGCGCTCTCGGCGTTTGAAGATGCAATGGCCCTCTTGGCATTTGAAGATGTAATGGCCCTCTTGGCGGATTGAATATGTAATGGCCCTCTTGGCATTTTAAGATGCAATGACTCTTTTGGCATTTGCATACATGATGGCCCTCTTGGTATTCGGAGATGACAGCCCTCTCGGCATTTGAAGATGATGGCCTTCCGGATGGTTCACATTACCGTGTTTGATAATGACGGGATTTGTGAATATTTTTCAAATGTTCTTGATGCTTAAAAATGTAATTTGATGTCTTTGTAGATGCTTGTACATGTTGTGAGTGATGTCTTCATTTGTTCCTATTTTGAACATCTTGTGTTTAATTTGACTCCTGCTTTATTGGAGTTTTGAACGAGGTGTTGTTGCTTGTATTCTGAACTGCTTCTTTTCTTCTAAAGAACTTCAATGACTTTTCTGCATCCACAGAAAAGTTGTCAATTTTGGGAGCTACTCGCCCTCTTGAATTCTCCATATTCGTTGAATGGAGGAATATGATGATCTGGACCCAATCTTATAGACCTGCATCCACAGAAAAATTATTAGTTTTTAAAACAAATTGATTTGTGTTGATTTCTTCAATTGCTTGCTTTTTGTCTTGCTATCTTCAGTTGATCGCTCTGATCTCTTTCTTCTCAATAGACATAAGATGAAATTATACAAAACATTTGACATATTAAAAAATCTTTAAGGAAAATGAACTTTTTTTTTTTAGAATCAATTTGAAAAAAATCACTGTCAAATGTCATGCATAACTGAAATGAACGTCCTTGGTTCAAACGTTTGACGTGTCTGATAGAGTATTCTGGAGAATTCAAAAGATCCTTGAAGCTTTAGAAATTTCTAACATGATTCTCCATAATCTACTATGATTGAAAAGTTTTGCAGTTGACTCTGAAATTCAACAGTGTCGAAGATTGCTGAAGTTGACTATGAACTTTAACAATGCCAGAGATCATTTGAAGTTAGCTTTAAACTTCTAATCATCCTTGAACTGCTCAAAATTAAGTACAAACTCCTAGTGATGCTTGAAGAAATATTTGAGGCCATCCTAAAAAAAATTGTCCCAGTTAGATGTGTTGGAATATCTTAAGTTGTCGATAGATGTCTCATGGAATTTTTGAGATCTTCTCAAAAATTCTATCCCAGTTGCAATTCTCAATGTGACTTTAGTCTTTACTTGTTAGAGATCTTCTTCTTGAGAATTTTTTAGTCCCTCTAAAAAATTTGTCCCGATTAGATGTCTCAACGTATCTCGAACTTTTGATATTTGACTTGTAGAATTTTTCAGACCCCCTCAAAAATTCTGTCTCAGTTGCAGCTCACAATGTATCTTAAGTTTTGACTTGTTGGAGAGATCCTCTTCTTGAGAATTTTTGAGTCCCTCTCAAAAATTCTGTCCCAGTTTCTATTGTAAAGGAAAATAGGAATCTTACGGGAGATATGACCGAGCCCTTGTGGCGCCTACGTATCCCGTTGAGGCACGAATCAGGTCAAACGTAGTTCCCCTCTCGAGGATTAACAAAAATATGAAATTTTGATAAGAAAATGACTGAGGCCGACATAGGCCGCCTACGTATCTCATTCTTGAGAATTCAGGTCAAACGTAGTTCGTTACAAAAGATAATTTCTAAATTTTTAAAACATAAGATGATTACAAGCAAATGATGTGATTACAGGGAAATACATAAAACTAACTCTAAATCTTCAACTCTTATAGCTCTTGATAGCATCTGAGTCGATTGACCAATTTAGATGAATGTCTATGCTCAACCCTGTAATGTCATAAAACAAATGTATCGATGTATTTTCTACACAAACTGATAAGTTCTCTTTTTCGTGCTTCTGTCAGATGGACCCTGATTTTGGCCTTTTGACACAGTCATCCTTTTCTAGATTGTCATCCAAATTTGACTTATCCTAATTCTCGAGTTATTTCAATTCTTTGGCAATGTATTCATATATCATGATCTTCTCATCATACTCTTAGAACACATCGTCGTCTATCTCATATGTTCATTCAGCTTGTGGCATGACACAATATTGACAGATTTAAAATTACTTTACTAAAACAAACACAAAGATTGTTAGATTAAAGCAAGTGGAATAAATTTTTGCAATAGAAGAGGCTTTCATTAAAAATAAGAAAATTTGAACTTTGGCCCAGATCATGGTCCATTTGCTCTTTTTCAAAATATTACAAGGGAAATTAAAAGTTAATTAAGCAAAATGACATGAAAGGTGGGTTTCGGGCCTCATTTGAACTACCACCGATTTTAGAAATGGCATAAAATTCATTTGTGTCTATCAAGATGAGCGAGGGATCAGGAGCGGAGTGGAAGTCCAATTAAGAACTTGCTCCATTGGCTCGTCGTCTCGTATGCTTGATGTCTCGATCAATTCCTCCAGCACAATGTCACCTTCTTCAAAAAGATCCCCAATTATTTCCCCAAGACTGTCATCATTGGCATATTCCTCTACCAGAAAAGGCCGATACAAATGAGGCAAATGTTTTGGTGATACATCATTAACCTCCTTCCTATTCTGACCATCTTTTGGCACTAAAGCAAAAGCTTAATGTGGAGCCATGACCATAAATTTGGATTTCTCAACTATGCTCAAGGAAGCTACAAATTTCTCAAGATTGTCTGGATTGGTTGGGATTATAGCTTTATCCACACACCAATCTTCATCGACCTCAATCATACTAATGGTAAACTCTCCACGATTTGACAGTGA
Organism: Solanum chiquidenum; assembly: GCA_029582725.1. NCBI lineage: Eukaryota > Viridiplantae > Streptophyta > Magnoliopsida > Solanales > Solanaceae > Solanum > Solanum chiquidenum. The sequence continues at coordinate 4,526 of JAJOOS010010915.1, read as the reverse complement.
ATCAGTATTGGGATTGGGTATGACAGTTTGAAGAGCTACAACCTTTTGATCAATCAAGTCTTGAATTTTATGCTTCAAGTTGATGCAACGTTCAGTGGTATGTCCGACACCTCCTGAATGGTAAGCACAATGAAGATCGGCCCTGTACCATCTGGAACTGACATTGACATTTTTTGGATCAATTATTTGTATTAGACCAGCTACTTTCAATCTTTCAAAAAGTTGGGTTCGACTTTCAACCAAATGAGTAAAGACACGAGAAGGTTTCTTCTCAAGTTTTGTATGAGGAAGATTGTAATTATTTCGTGGAGGTAGAGGTACTTGATGATAAAATGGAGGATTTTGGCGAGTATGAGACGGTGTTTGGACATTTGGGTATTGTGGAGTTTGATAGCTATGAGAAGCATTTGGGTAATTTGGCAAAGTGACTAGGTAATTTGGTTGAACAATTGGGTAATATGACAGAGGAGCTTGGTAATTTGGATAATTTGGATAATTAGGTGGTAGAGGTTGATAATTTGGATAATTTGGTGGTGGAGCTTGGTAATTTGGATAATTTCGTGGTGGAGCTTGGTAATTTGATTGGACATAAGAGACGGGGTAATGATTCTGTGGAGCTAAAGGGTAGGTTTTGAAAGGGAAAGGCTTTCGAACATTGTGACCAGCATGTCTCTTTGATTTTTGGCTCGATTCAAATGAGATAGAGGAAACATCCTCCCTTTTCCTCCTCAATGGTCTTGAGGATTCATCTTGGGAAGCCATTCGTATGATTTTTCCGGTCTTGAGACCGTCTTCAATAGTTTCACCAATTTTGACTATCTCAATGAATTTCCTTCCTAAAATGAGCAACATCCAATTGTAGTACTCCGGCTCTTGAATGCGCACGAAGACTTCAATAATTTCTTTCTCGATCATGGAAGGCCTAACCCTCGCAGCCTCTCTTCTCCAACGGTAGGCATATTCTCGATAGCTTTCACAAGAGTTTTGTTTGATTCTCTCCAAAGAGTATCGATCGAGAATGAAGTCTACATTGTAACCATACCTTTCAATGAAGTCTTTAGCCAAAGCGTTCCAACTTGACCATTGTTTCATTTCTTGAGTAATATACCATTCAAGAGCTTCTCCTTTCAAACTTAGACTAAAGAGACGCATCAACAAAGCTTCATCTTTTCCAATTCCCACAAATTGGTTGCAATAAGCCCTCAAATGAGCGAAAGGATTTTCAACTCCACTAAAAATGTCAAATTTCGGCACTTTAAAACCTTCCGGGAGCTCCAGATGTGGATGAATGCACAAATCTTCATAATTCAACCCCACAATGTCTGGGGTGTATTGAAAGTCCTTCATTGCATTCAAAACTTCCTCGCTGATGTTTTGATCAACCTTTCCTTTTATGACCTTCCACTCCTTGTCCTTCTTCTCATAATGATCTAGTTCAAAGTGTGTAGTAAATTGAGGGTATGATTCTGACGATGTTGGAATATGACAAGCAATTTTTAGAGGTATGGATTGAGCAGCAGGTGAGTTTTGAACAATTTGAGTAGGAATTTGCTTGATGGGAGGAAAATTTGGATTTTGAGGAGTAGATGTTTTTTGGTGTGAGGAGATAGCATGATGTGGGTTAGGGGTGGTTAGGTCGACGATGGTTTTTTTTGGAATCGTAGCGGTGGATGAATTGTTCGGAAAATGTTCGGGTGTTGGATTCGAAGTAGGAAAATGGAGTAAAGGTCTTTCATTGTCTATAGTAGGAGTGTTGGCAATGATAGCTAGATTTGTCAAATCTCGAGTTTTATCCATTTCAGCCCTCATTTCAGCAATTTGTTGGAACAGTTGTACAATCAATTTGTTCTGTTCAGCGATGATAGGGTTGTGCACAGTGATTTTGGTCAAGTCAGTGTTCTCAACATTTTCAACCATTTTTTCTTTGCCTTTTGACAAATTTTGGTCGGAGAAGGAATCTTTGGGATCTTTAGACCTCGTGAAGTATGGATATTCTGTCATTTTCTCAACACAGATCAGTTTTGAGTACCTGAAAAGAAAAATAACTCAAAAGACAAATGTGTTAGTTTGTATGGATGAGAAATAATACAAAATATCACGCACATGATTGCAAACACATAAGATTTGTTTTACTTGAAGATTAACTAACCCACAGAATATAGAAAGGTGACTAAATAGACATGAATTTTTCTATTTGATTTTGGGATAAGTGGATCAGAAATGTCGACTTGAGTCGAGGTCCTTTTATACTTTTGATTTTCGAGGAGATGGAACTCTAATCTTCTTGCAAGGGCTGCGAAAAAAAATAAAAATTCAAAAATGAGGACCGAGCCCTGAAAGGCTGCCTACGTATCTCTCAGAGGAGAATTCAGGTCCTACATAGTTCAAACAACTTGAATCTCTTTCAATTTGAGACGGGGTCAACTTTTTTTTTTTTTTTATGAGAAAGTAAGATTTGAAAAATGAAGTTCAAATTTTTGTTGTGAAACTAAAGACTCGAAGAGTATTTGGACGCACTTTTGATAGTGACTTGATATTTGTGCTTAAAGGGTTCTAGAAAATAACTCGAAGAGGAGTGAGCTAGAATATCTTCAGATAAAGCAACATATTCACACGAGCAGTTATAACACATAAGCAAATATTGCATGTTCTAAACAAATATGTGACCCTTTTGTGCCAAGGGTAGGCCTAACGATTGGAAGGATGTATAACGTCATTTGAAACATCTCATTGTCCCATAACCCAAATTTATACAAGTTTTATGAATAAAATGAATAGGGATACATAATAGGGGAAATGAATACAAATAATTAGTTCCACGTAGCGATGCGATCCTAAACTATGATTCCACAGAAGGTTCTCCGTTCTTGAGCTTCTTGCCATCTCTGAATGCCAACGTCTTCAGATGCAATGGTAATTTGATCCTTCTTTGACTCGAACAAACTGTTAAATTCCCAACCCCAAGAGACAATATTTTGCCAAATGACGTATACATCCTTCAAATATAAACACATAAGTATGACTGTCTTTTATTGACCAATGGGTCAAATAGACACAAGGTGGGCTTCTAATGGGCCCAACACGCCTTGTATGCTGGGTCACCTTAGTTCAATATGCATTAAATTAGGGATTTGGTTTCGCTCTACGCTAGTTGACTAAGAGTGACTTTTGAAAGACCGGGAACCCAAGTGGACAACTTAGGCTGGAACTCACGACAACCATTGGACGCATGACGTACCAATAAATTACCGATCCTTCCGGAAAAGGGTTGAGTATAAAAAGTTCGGCTGCGATTATGCAGAAACCGTCCTTAATATACTATACATACAACAGGAAATGACATGAATACAATGACAATTATATCAATTTAAACACATTAAGAGCAGATAAACAATTCAGCAATTAATAACAATTAGTCAAATAAGTCAAATCTTATGGTTAGAACCTAATTAAGTCCCCAGCAGAGTCGCCATTTCTGTTATGTCGTAATTTTCCTAAACTTTAGAAAAATCACTTTTTGAAATGTTCTAAGTATAAAACAATTTGAGAAAAATACTTAGAAAAGAGTCGCCACTTAAATTTTTAAAGAAATTAAGAAAACTTATAATTTTCAAAGATTTAAACAGAAAAAATCATTTAAAAATACCAAAGACTGTTCGAGGTTCAATTTACACTTCGAGAAGGGTTTAAGCATTCGAAGTGCCCGCTAACATGCGGTTGGCCTACGACTTGACTAAAATATTATTTTGCCTAATTTTTTGGAAAAAATGATTTAACATAAAAAAAAAAAAAATTTACAATATCCGATTAACTTTGATAAAATAGTTAAACAAAGAGCAATTTTTATTTTTTTTAAGAAAATGGGACCTTAATCGAAACATTTGAGTTAGAGACAAGTAATTAAATTTTAACAAAACTAGATTAATTGATTTTTATTTTTGAATCATTTTTTGGTTAATCAAAATATGAAAACTATTTTAAACTAATAAAAAAGTTTTAACTAAAGATTATAGTTCATCTTTTGGGGAATTAACTAAGTTAATTAACAATTATAAAGTTAGAGTTAAACAACAAACAATAAATAATCACAATTAAATAATTAAAGAGTAAGGGAGAAATTGAATTTGGGCCTTTCTTGGGCCAAATTCGTTGCTATTTTTGGGTTTAACCCAATTCCCATTTTTGTATATATTTGTTGTATATCAGTGTATATCGGCATGTATATCAGCTCTTTCCATGTATCTCCTTCTTCCAAACACATGTATTTTGTCTCAGCCATGTATTTCACAATTTTGACATGTATATTCGTAGTCTGGATCTATATTTTAGTGTATACTTAGTGTATACAAGTTGTATATCAGCCTGCTTTCAAAACTTGTACATTAGCTTCCGAGACTATATTTTAGCTTCCCTAATCTGATCTTTTGTCAAGGCCAACTCAAGAGTTAACCCAACATGATGCAAAGGGGAGAGTCCGATTTTGATGAGCTCTGTAAAATAAAACAACTTCGAATTTGAATAAGAGA
>JAJOOS010010914.1:0-14895 GCA_029582725.1 Solanum chiquidenum | reverse complement strand
CCAAAGCACCTATCAAACATTATTGTTTGTGGGTGCTCACTGCTCAATTGTTCTTTATATTGATTTCTAATTATTATTTTTATAACTTTACACGATATATATCGAGATTAATGAGTGTTCGAGCATTCGAAATCTACAACGTTGGTCCATCCCTGGCTATAATGAGATTTTCTTGCTTTCGAAGGTCTCCAGTTTATCTTGAGTATTAATAGTTTATTTATGCTGTTAGTAGAATATTCAGGTAGCCTAGGATCTTTCCCCAGTAACCTTTCTTCAATATGTTAGAGGCTTTATAGACGAATAGTTGAGTACAATCACAGTTATTTTTATAAGCATATACATATTATACAAATTTCAGTCTTTTACGTATAAAATTATTGGGTTTATTTTCTAAGTTATTATATTGCATGCTCATTTTTCAAGAACATTCATTATAGAGTACGAATGTTATAATTATTTGTTCAGTACGTTGAAGCATGTTTTGGTTGAGTTAAACAAATAAATTTAGGTGAGTTTAAGCAATATTGAAAATGTGTTCGGTTGTGATTCTTGATCAAAACATTAACTAATTAATAAGTTATGTGTGTGAATACACTTTTTGACTCATAAAAAAAAATTAAATTTTGACCACATGTTTGGTTACATCCCTTGGGTAAGTACGAACCAAAAATTTCCAAAAACAAGATCGTGTGGGATTATGTTTTTAGGCTAGAAATGTAATTTCTTATTCTATTTTTATTTTTACTAATCAAAGTAAAATTAATTTTCTTTTATTAAAGATTCATGAGGTGTATCGAAAGTAAAAACTTAAAAAGATAAATTAATCCAAAAAAAGGTGCAACAATTCTTCATATCTGATAACGCGTCTTGTTTTCCAAACTTTCCAACAAATATTAGAGGAAAGACATTAAATCGTAAATAAATATCCTTTATTTTTTGCTTTACACACTTTTCAATACATATATAATTTGCCTTTCTCCAGACGTGTATGATATTCATCTCGATTGCTAATGCATACACAAATATGAAAAACACAAAGGGGTTTCTGATCACGACAAACTACTTCACAATCATGGGCTGAACCACAGTGGTGTAGAGCAGTCACCTTGATAAATGAATTATTTGCAACTGCATATAAGAAAACAAATCATCATTTTATATATAAATAATTAATTATATAGCAAGATAATCACACATATATTTATATATAAAATGATAAGAAAACTCCTCATCTTTAGAATTGAACTTTCGAATCAAAATTTGACAGATCTACAAATGAGAAGTTATTATCAAACCACGGTCTAACACATGAATCCATTATGAACCAAATCGCTCAAATTCGATAAGTTTAATAATTTCAATTTTTTTTTACATATTTTAGTGACGAATTATTAGATTATCATTGCACATATACAACACAAAATTATCATTAGATCTATTTTGCGGTAAGTTATAAGAAATTAATAATTAAATAATGAGTTATTTAGTGATAAATTAGGATCAGAGAGAGAGTAAGAATTGAAAGAGGGACAAATCATTGATGATATATCAACAATTAGCAACATGGAAAATTATTTAAAATGATTAAGAATTAATGACAGGTAAATTTTATATTAAAATAACAAAAATTTATCATTGATCTATTAAGCGATAAAAAATTAAAAAAATTATTTGGCAAAAGATTAGAGCTAGAGAGAAATAATTAATTTTATTTTTTTTAATAAAAAAGAAGGGACAATTACCCATGATGATTAGCAAGAGAGCTGCAAAAAATGTTGAAAACTTCATAATAGCGCACTGCAATTTCTACTAATTATAATTATAAATTTTTGATTGATTTTGGTTTGGAGCAATGTATTATACAACATTATATAGGGGTAAAAGAAAATCTCTTGTAATTAATATCTCATGAAGGGGTTTTAATTAAAAGGTGAGTTAATAATGATTTGCCAATACTTATTTGGATTAAAATAAATTTAAAAAAGGGGTCAAACCAAATCTAGTAAAAAAGAATAAGAATCATATTTAGAATTTCTCTAATTAATGTTGGTCAAAAGAATTTATTCTCTCACTTATTAGCCATTATTTTTATACATATTATTACTCTCTCCGTTTTAAAATAAGTGAATTGTTGAACTTTTTTCATAGTTCAAAATAAGTGAATTGTTCAAAGTTCGTGTTGGATTTTTTCCCCATTTTGCCCCTCATTTGGATCTTCTAGGTGATAATTTCAAGAGAGTTAATTGCTCATATTTATGATTTTACTTTGAATTATTTATATTTTCAAGAATAGATTGAAAATATCTAAAAGGTAAAAGTGGAAAATGGTATTTATTTTATGTCCTAAATTTGTTTTCTTAATAGGTGTGCATTGACTCAACAATTCAATTATTTTGAAATGAAGGGAGTATATTATTTGAGTAATGCTAAATGACCAGAAAATTTGGCCAAAAATTGGCCATAAATTTTAAAAATCTATAATATCTTTTTTTATTTAAAAATAAACTAATCTTTTTTACATTTTTTAGTTCAAAGGTATTAAAGTTAAAATGGTAAAAATGTTCAAAAAAGTAAAATAACATAGGTAAAATACCATTCTGGCCAAACTTTCTGGCCAAAAAGATTTTTCCTATTTAATAATCATCATTTGCTACAAATGTACAGTTAATGACATTAATTATCATTTAATTGTGAACGAAAGATGATTATTTCTTATATTTCAAAATAAGTGAATTATTATGACAATGCATATCCATTAAGTAAAAACGTTTAAGACATAAATTATTGAGCATAACTTTCCACTTTTGTCCTTTCAATTATTCTCAAACAATTCTTAAAAATATAAATAATTCAAAGTAAAATTATAAATATGAATAATTAACACTTTTGAAATTATCACCTAAAAAATGTAAATGAGGGGCACAAGCATAAGAAGCACCAAATAATATATTAAATGACCAAGTTAGCCTCACTAAAAGTGGAATCACATGTAGCACATATGTTGATGGACAGGAGCTTTAACTCTCACTTAGGGGGTGACATAATGAGTAATTTGTGGGTACTAACTACCAACTCATATTTATCCATTTAAAATGGGTTGGGCATCCGACTTTCGCTGCTCATGAATCTGGCGTTTTTGGGGCACCTGAAATTTTTCTCTAAAAAAATTATATGAGGACCTTCGTAATGAATTGGGGAAGCATTGCATATAGTTCCGTCATTTTTTACATGCATATTTTTGCATTTATAAACCAATGTTTAGAAATTACTCAACTTTCACCCTTTTTCGTGTATATTAGCCCATGGATCTAGCGCTTTTATGCACAATTTATGCGTAATCCTTAACACAATGGATAAATTATTTGTCCCGATTTTAACAGAGAATAATTATTTCAAGTATAAAGCTCTAGCAAGGGCGAACATAACATATCGTCTTAATTAAGGCCACAATCTTGCTCCTTAGATAAATAGAATTAATAAAATAGTGAGGTTGTGTTTGCACGTCTTGATCCAAATTTCTTTTAAAAATATAAATCTTTAATCCTATAGACAAGTAGGCTCACAATTAAGGTACAATACATAAGCAGAAGTTGTGTTTATACGTCTTGATAGGTGTATGTCGAAATTGAAGTTGTAATTTTATGTCTTAGTTATGACTAATGAAATTAAGGGAACACTAGGCAAACTATTTATCCAAGATCAATTTAAATTTATTTTCTTTTAATTAGGAATTCAAAAAAATGACTTAAAACTCTATATTTCAATTTTAAATGATAACTCTATAAATAAAATAATTTATATTCAATATCGCCACTTTAAAAAACTTTTTCTCTCCTCCTTTTTCTAACAATGAAAAAAGGAATGTGACACTATGGGAACAAATCTAAGCATCTAACCAAAATTTAAAGATAATAATGATATGATTCAAAACTTTTGTTATACACAATTAAATGTTCCTATATAAATATATATGTCTTGCTCAATTCATACAAGTTTGACCAGATTAATGATTTATTCATTTATTAATTCAGTTAATTTTAATCAGCTAAATTAAATTCATCTTTTACACTAAGTATGTAGCTAAAATTGACCAATAAAAACTCTTATTAAAATCTTTAGATACTTTTCTATTTAATATTTATAATCACCCATGAATGTATAAGAGTTTTCCCTTCCTTGCTTAATCAAAGATTTCATAGTTGAGGCACCGTGAATGGAATAATTTTCCTTAAATAGAGTACCCTATACGACACAAATCAAAATTAGTTGAACAACTGCGTTTTAAATACTGATATATTATTTTATTTATTTATTTATTTTGACAAAAGAGCAGTAATAAATCTTTTTTGGGTAGCATAAATTTGATGTTGTGAAAAAAAAATAGTACTAAAGCATCAATTCATTTGCCAATAGCATAATAATGGCAACATGTGCTCCCGTTTTAAATTATTTGTCATGTTTTTTTTCTTTTACACACCCTTAAAAATATTAAGTAGGAGGAATTTTAATTATTTTACTCTTATCTATTTTTTAAGATATATTCTCACTTTATTGACTATTTACTTTATTTATATATCGTCCTAAGATGTTTATAGTCTTCAAGAACAATTATTACTAAAATTAATTTTTTTTTAAAAAACTGATTTGTTCTTGACTTTTTCAAATGACTAATAATCTGAGAGAACTATAAGAGTCTCGAAGTCCACATTTATTAAGGAAATCAAAACATACACCAACAAGAGTCGATACATAGACAATAAAAACTTATCCTACACATGATATATATAAATATAAATATCAAGCGCGAATACATTTTTATTCCGACATCATCAATTCTTGACTACTAAAGCCACTTTAGTCTTCAAAATCAGACTTGGCAATGCAAAGACATTTATGAAAAATACAAAGAGGAATGGGAAGATTTGGAGACTCAAAACAATTACAATCTTTTTTGAAATCACAATGGGTAGCATCCACCTTGTTGGATGGAAAATCTGCAACTGAAAATATTTAAACAAATTATTTTGTCAGTTTTTTATTTTTTTAAAAAATTATTATAATGATAATTAAGCATAAACTAAAATTTAATGATGGAAAATTACCCATGATGATTAGCAATAGGGCAACAACAAATGTTGCAGAGTTCATAAGAGCCTTCCCCATTTTTTTTTCCACAAAAAGATACCAATTAATTTAACTTTTACTTGATTTAATATGAGGCAAAGTATTCTACAACATTATATAGGAGTAAAAGGAAATCTTATTTCATTAATGTCATCTCATTAATTAATTAAAAAGTAAAAGCAAGTTGACTATTAATTACCATATAAATTATAAGCCTAATTGACACTCTCTATTCCATATTAACTGAATTTTTAGGGCTCTTTTCATTGTTCAAAATAAGATGGATGTTTAAATTTTTTTCATATTTGTCATTTCCTTTAATAAAGTCTGTTATTTTCTAAGATATAACTTGCATTATTTACAAAGTTATATTTATGATTTCACAAAGGACATAAAAATCATATTTTAAAGTGTGTCAATGTTTTTCTTAGTAAAATAAGGACGACAAATAAAATGAAACGGTAATCATATAACTTTTACTTCATTTGATTTGGAGCAAGGTATTTTGAAGCATTATATAGGGTATAAATGCAAATCCCATATTGATTAATTTAATCTCATGAACTAATCTATGATAAGAAGTTCATAATTACCACATTAATTATAAACCTAATAGATCACTATGTCTTGGTTTGTAACAGCGCACGTGAATCGAGATGAATTTCAAATGACCGAGTTGGGCTGAAAATATTGAGCATGTCAAAATAGGCCGAGTAATCAAAAGTTAGTTGAGCTATTTCAATTTGCACTGAGACGGGCTAAGAATCGAGTCATAAGCCTTGTCTAATTGTTACTAAGTTTACATTATTTCTTTGTTTTTGAATAACTAATATTTTGACACATGCGTTGCACGTCATTACCGATTCATGTAATCCAGATAATTGAATATCACTTCATGACGTATGATAAAAACATGTTATGGTAGATATAATCAAAGAGTATTTGACCTTATGTTTTATTTATTGTTATTTTTAATAAATGTGTGGAAAATCACTTTTAGACGAATTTGAAAGTATATACCTCATTTTCAGTTAGAAAAAGGTGAATTCTTGATGTATAAATATGTTTGGCACCATATCAACCCGTTGTAATTTTATATATATACCATTGTTGTTTTATTTCAATTGCATATTTATTATGTTTATAAATAAGAAAATTATGCATATTCAGATGTTCTTATTCCTTTCAGGTAGGCTTTGCACAACTTCGTTTTTAGTTTCTTCTATATGTTTTATATATTGTTTTCTTCTTTGTACTTGATTTTGATGCTCTTGAGTCGAGGATTTTTCGATAACAGTATATCTACCTTTATGAGATAGTAATTCAATTTCCGTACACTCACCCTTCCAGATTATTCTTGTTATAACTTTATGAGGATAATCAAATATACTTGTACATGGTTTTTATTTTAATAAAAAATAAATGTGATTATTTCACTTCGGTTAGCCAAAAATAGCATATCTGCGTCATTTATATAATAATAAGGATATAAATAGAAAATACCGACAGTAAAAAATACATAAATGACAACTTTACATAAATGATAAATTTATGCTACAAGATTAATTATATCCCATAATTTGTGGAAAGAGACATAAATGGATCTTTTTAACCACCAACCACTCCACAAACACATAATAATTCAATTTTTTTTATTTAATTTACATAATAATATACACAAACACATAACTAGATCTAAAAGAATAATTAAAATAAAAACAAAAATATTAATAAATAACCATTCATCCGAAAGATTAGTTCAACACGTCCCAGTAGTTATGGAAAAAAAATTCACATTCAAAGCCATATAAATCTAAATCTTCACAACTCTTACAACTAAATTAATTCTAAAAAATAATTATAGTTGAAGTTTAAAGACAGAAAATGTGGAGAAGTATTTTCATTTTCATCTTCAATTTCTGTCTTCTAGTTAGTGCTAATGCAAATAATGACAATCAAAGAAAGGTAATTTATTTTATTTTTGTAAAATTCTTGTATTAATGTTATTTTTCGGTGTGTTTAGCATGTCTACTTCACTGTTGTATCCTTGATCCACTTTCATACTTGAGTTTATTATGCTTTATTTAAATGGATGTTCTATTCGAAATAACTTATTTATCTTCACGAGGTAGGACTAAGGCTATGTACGCACTATCCTTCTTAGATTCCATTTGTGAGATTACACTGAATATATTGTTGGTTATTGTTGATGTTGTTTCATTATATTTGCCATTTTTTAAAGTTTTTTTTTTTTTTTTATTTTTTTTTTTAATGATCATGTTATTATAATGTGTAATTTGCAGTCATATATTGTGTATATGGGAGAACTTCCAAAGGACACAAGGTCCTTGTTTAGCAATCACAACAACATCCTCAAACAAGCATTTGGATCAAAGTAAATATATTTCTACCTATATATATATAAATATATGTGTGTGTGAATTTATTATTATTGTTGATTGTTGATATAGTTGTTAATCATCGAAAGTTTGTTGAGTACGATTGATTGGAGTATACATACTATTTTGATTTTCACCTGGTGTCAGATACTTGTATTCGGCTGGATTAAGTTACTACTCAAGACAACCCTAGTAACAAAAATAAGACATTTTGCTTCAATTATTATTTGACTCAAAATGAATGCACTAATGGAGTATTTAATTAGTTATATTTCTTATGAAAAACTATTATTATTATTATGAATATATTTCAAAATATAAATACTAGTCAGAGTTATAGTAAATACCATTTGAATAGAGTTTTTTTGTTCATGTATTCACTTTGTAAAATGTGGATACCCCCTATGAAAAATTATGTGTACGCCAGTAATTAATTAATTATTCGAGTCTTAAAATATTGTGTTTTATTTAATTTTTCTCAATACTTTTGTTTCGATTTTCAGTTTAGCAGTAGCACAACTACCGAGGGTACTACACAGTTACGACAAAAGTTTTAACGGGTTCGTGACAAAATTATTGCCAGAAGAAGCAGACCTTCTATCTCGTATGAAATAATATCGAATATCAATTAATTTTAATTTTTTTATAAAATTATAAAAAAATCGTCAATTTTTAATTTAATTTAGTATGATATTGTTATATTTTCAGATAGAGAAGATGTTATTTCAGTGTTTCCAAACACAATTCGACAACTTCGTACTACAAGATCATGGGATTTTATTGGCATGCCATTGAATGTTGAAAGAAATCAAGTTGAAAGTGATATTATTGTTGGTGTTATTGATACAGGTTAGTATCCATTGTTTAAAAAATTACCAAAAATTATTTGATACGGTATTTGTATTGATGGGAGATAGCAGATATCTGATGATATAGATCAGAGGAGGAGCTAGAGTTCTAGCTACATCTTTTGCAAAATTGTATTTGTTAAGAAATATCATACTTCGATAAGGTTCTTTCTAGAATTTAAAACTCATATACAAAATTATGAATCCACTTATGCGAGATAGAATTATTAATGCACATTTGAACTGGGGTTAACACTTTCGTCATAATATGTGTATATGTTTTTAGAAATACAGGTTAGTATCCATTATAAACAATTAAGAAATTTTTTGATGTAGCATTTGTATTGGTGAGAGATTGTAAACAATTAACGAATTTTATTAGTTTTGGCTAAAACCTTATATTTATTATATTAAGAAATCTACGAATATATATACATAAGTTATTTAGAAAACATATCTTTTCAAAATTCAAAACTCATAAATTAATTTATTTTATTAATTCATCCCATTTTACTTTGCACACTATAAAATAATAAAGTATAATGGATTTCATTCAATCACTTGATCAACATATAATTGGTATGTCACCAATACTTACATTTATTTATTTATTTGGAATTTACATATTTTAGGAATATGGATTCAATCAGAAAGTTTCAATGATAAAGGCTTTGGGCCTCCACCTTCAAAATGGAAAGGAAAATGTGGCCAAGGTGCCAACTTCACTAAATGCAACAAGTAAGTCGATATTTTCCTCAATTTAATGAATACAAGTTATTGCTTAATTTTAGTTATGTGATACAAAGTTTTACTTCAATTTGTAACTATTACTATTAAATTGTTTGATTTGACGTAAATATTGAATACGGCTAGTAATTCATGTATTTTATAGTGATTCTTTTATGTTAGTGTATAAAAGTTAAACTCGTACTAATATTTTTATAAATGAACAGCAAAGTGATCGGAGCACAATTTTTCAATCTCGAAGGCGCGGGAAATGATGGCGAGCTCTCCCCGGCCGATTTCGAAGGCCACGGGACCCATGTGGCCTCCACGGTCGGTGGAGTACCTGTCCCGGGTGCTAGCTTGTACGGTCTAGCACAAGGCACTGCACGTGGAGGGGTCCCATCCGCGCGCATTGCCACCTACAAAGCGTGTTGGTCCATGGGGTGCACGGACAGCGACATTTTAGCCGCGTTCGACGCTGCCATCTCCGACGGGGTGGACATAATTTCCCTCTCCGTCGGAGGCGGACGGCACGATTTTTTTGAGGATTCGATTGCTATTGGAGCATTTCATGCCCTAAAAAAGGGGATTTTGACATGTTGTGCTGCTGGAAATAGTGGGCCTGATTTGGGAACTATTGAAAATGTAGCACCATGGATTTTCACAGTGGCTGCTACTAGCTCTGATAGAAAATTTGAGACTGATGCTATGTTGGGTAATGGAGTGGCTATTTTTGTAAGTTACACAAACTCTTTTATTTCACTTATATATATATATATGCTTGTTTACATAATCGGCCACTGTCATTGAAAAATAGTCATTGTTCTATAGTAGTAATAGATTTCACGGGAAATATCAACATGGGTTGTGGTGCAGGGGCAAGATTGTTTTACCCTTATTCAGAGATCTCGAGTTTGAGTCCTGGATATGGAGAAAACTATGTTGGGAGCATCACTCCCGAGTGAGTCATACAATGCACGATTCCGAATTTAGTCGGAGCTCCAATTTGGGCTTCGAATACCTGATGAAAAACCAAAAAAACTCCACGATAAATAATTTCATCAAAAACAATGACTAACTCGTTCAAATTTAACTTAATTTGTCGATTTGACAACTCTATATATAATATGTAAAGAAAAATTGTTGTTACAAGTTCTATATGATAAATTAATGTATTTTTCCTTTTATAGGGAATTTCAGTCAACACATTTGAACCAACGAAAAAATGGTTTCCATTAACCTCTGGAACTCTTGCACAAGCAAAGAATGCATCTTATTATGGAAATTCAAGGTACGTCTCAATTTATGTGACACTATTTTTTTATTAATTTATTCCGAGTCAAATGTACGTTTCTATACTCTTGAAAACAATTTAACTTCATATGACTCACCTTATCAGTAATGAAAAGTTTTTATAGTTACATAAATATTTATAATATTGTATAAAGTATAAACATTGTTCTTATAATCTGCATAAACATTATGACATGTTTACAATCTTAATTTTTTTTAAAAAATCTTCATTGTTTTCTTCCCGACCCAAATAAATATTTAAGGCTATTTAAAAACATAAATTTCAAAAATATTATAACGACACTAATAATATGACAGGTTTAAGAATATCACAATTGTCTGCCTATAATGATAAATGAATCAAAGGCTTTTCATTCAACTTATTTATTCAAATGAAAATTGAGAATTTTTTTTTTTTTTTTTTTTTACTTATCCTCCAATTTTATTATTTTTTATTCCTCATTAACCTTATCTCATCATTACTTTTAAAAATGTGGACATGTATCGATCATAACACATATATTAGTCATGTGAAATATAGTATAACATGTGATTTTCACCGAACATAAAGGAAAATACTCGTATATCTATAAAAATATGATACATCTACATTTGTATGTTATCACCACACCTTTCATATATTTACAGTTTTCATTTCTTTCTTAAATTTCAGTGCGTGTGATTATGAGACTTTAGATGAGAGCAAAGTGAAAGGGAAAATAGTATATTGTCTTGGAAGTAATCAACCAGATTATGCCCTAAAAGGATTACAAGGAGCTGGTACAATTATATTATCTGATAAAATGACAGACACTCCATTTATTACATATATATCATCAACAAGTATCAACACAACATATGCTGCACAAGTTGAGAAGTATATACATTCTACAAAGTAAGTTTTATTTTATTTATTTTTTCATTCGGTATATGGTATTATTCATATTGCAAAAATTGACTAAATTCGAATTTATGTTGTGAAATTTAATATTGGGGTAAAGGTTTTCATAAGAAAAGATGACTTCATATCTTGGGATCAATCACGACATGTTGTTAAGAATGAAAGAGAAACTTATCACTCTATCACGACTTTTAAGGATTAATTTTCTTCCATATAGTATAGGGTGTTATTCGTATATGGAAACTGATTAAATTCAAATTCGTACCATAAAATAATATATTTTTTGGCTTCATATTTTGGGCTCGAAACTGAGATATGTGGTTAAAAATGACGGAAAAACTTATCATTCTAACACAACTTTATTGATATTATTTAAAAGGGAAAAAGGTGTTCTCCTCATGAAAATTTAGTTGTTACTAATTTTTCACAAAGTATATATGACATCAAAATTATTTTTACATATATATATATATACAGTAAATGTTGAATTTTCTTAATTTTTTCATGTGTACTAATATATTTTTGTACTTTTCTTTCTAAAAATTCTGATTTCGACACTGAATAATATATCATGTTTTTTTCTGATGGTTTTTTAAATGAATATTCAGATCCCCCCAAGCTGTGATATACAAAACAAGAACTGTGAACATGACTGCACCATTTGTGCCTTCTTTCTCATCTAGAGGACCCCAATCAATCAGTCTCAACATTCTCAAGGTAAAAAAAAAAAGAAGAGAATTAATGGTTTCATCAGACACCCCTTCGTATTGGTTTTTTCTATGTATATGTGCAAAAACATACATATTTTATATAAACATTTTATCAAATGATGGAAATGTCCATTAATCAAGGAATGTCATATTGTGACACTATTTCATAGAAGTTTCTTTTACTTATGTGTGCAAAAAGTATTTTAATGTAAAACAATTAAGTATATCTTTACCATAGGCCTAACGCCATTCAAAAGTAATACTCAGACTATGTTACTCGAATTCATTAAAAATGCTTATCAAAGTGTATTAGAATTGACACCCTTTAATTAGAAAATAATTTTATATTGATAGGTAGATAAAATAATTATATTAATATATTATATGTTAAATGTGGAGGATCTATCTAAAACAACCTCTTTATTTCTAACCTAACATGTGTGACCACACATGGGTGTTGTTGTTGTATACTATATGTTAAATTCCCGTTGACTTTTTTGTCGTTGTGTGTTTACGTTTTGACTACCCTTAAACTACGTACACTCTACCCTCTTCAGATGTCATTTGTGGGATAATAGTGGGTGTTGTTGTTGTGGTATACTATACGTTAAATTCTCTTGACTTTTTTGTTGTCGTGTGTTTACGTTTTAACTATTCTTAGACTATGTACACTTTACACTCTTCAGATGTCACACATGGGATAAAAATAAGTATGTTGGTGCTGTATACTAGTATATGTTAAATCTCCTTATTTTTTTCATCAACTAGTGTTTGCTTTTTAACTTTCTTTAGTGAAAATTCTAACTCCGCTACTTCTCTGACACTAAGTATTATTATTATTATTTTATTTGTGGCAGCCTGACATATCTGCCCCTGGATTGAGCATCTTGGCTGCATTTACAGGATTGAATTCTATCAATAGTGATAGAACTAAAGACAAGAGAATGGTGAAGTATAATGTTGATTCAGGCACTTCAATGTCTTGTCCACATGCTGCTGCAGCCACTGCTTATGTTAAATCCTTTCATCCTGATTGGTCTCCTGCAGCTATTAAATCTGCTCTCATGACAACCGGTATATTTTCGACACCTGTCTCAAACTTATACACGTATAATTCGAGTTATTAATCTGAGTACTTATCATGGACGGTTACATCTAGTTATCTTTTTAGGTGGCTTTAGTGATGAACTAATGACATACAACTTTTATTGCTAAACAGAAAAAAAAGATCATCGTTAATCTCATCTAATGACGGATTAGCTACGGATTATCAAAAAATCATGCTAGCTACCGCTATCGGTTATATAGTGAAGAATTTCTCAATTAATTCCTATTTTTTTCTTCGTATCACTAAGATATACAAAAAAAAAATTTATATATATATAATACTGTATAATTTTTCGATAAAGGACGGTTAACTAACCATCCTCCATAGACGGTAGATGCTCATTTTGCGACGTGATAGTGTAAAATTTAATGCAGAATCCCTATGTCAATATTCATGTGTGATACTTTTCTTTTTAATTTGTTTCGAAAAAAATGTCATACTTCCTTATTTAAGAAAATATAACTTTAAACTTCTCATTTCAAAAGTGTTTTTGTTTTTTCCTAAACTCTTTACTGAATCGTAGTGTATCACAATAATTTTACAATAAGTATTTAAGATTTAACCAACCTTCCTTTGCTAGTCGTTAGCTTCATCAATGTTTGATCTGATAGTATAAAAAACAATTTATATAAATTGTTATATAGAAGTTAATGAACTTTTTTTTTTTGTTTATTTTCAGCTACATCTATGAAGATTAGGCCAGTGGGAGCAGAATTAGCCTCAGGATCAGGACAAATAAATCCAAGAAAGGCAATTAATCCTGGTTTAATATATGACCTTGATATTAACTCATATATAGGCTATTTTTGCAAAGAAGGCTATAACAGTACAAACATAGCTTTACTCACTGGAAGCAAAATGTACAACTGTTCAAGCATTCCAAAAGCATTAGGGGCAGATGGACTAAATTACCCTTCAATACACTTACAACTTCAAAATCCAAATGAAAGTGACATTTCTGCAATTTTTTATAGAACTGTGACATATGTTGGGAATGGCAAAGCTGTGTATAAAGCAAAAGTTAGGGGACCAAAGTGTCTTTCTATAAATGTTGTGCCAAATATTTTGTCATTTAGTAAAGTGAATGAGAAAAAATCATTTAGTGTTGAGTTGAAGGGTAAGTTCACTAGAGATAAATCATGGTACATTTCTAGTTCTTTAGTGTGGGGTGGGAAAAAACCTTATGTTAAAAGTCCTATCTTAGTTTATAGGCCATTATTTAATGTTGTGTATTAAAAGCTAGATATTGTTCAATAAGATACTAAGATTTTGAATCATTTGGTTTTCATCCTATAAATGTTGTGCCAAATATTTTGTCATTTAGTAAAGTGAATGAGAAAAAATCATTTAGTGTTGAGTTGAAGGGTAAGTTCACTAGAGATAAATCATGGTACATTTCTAGTTCTTTAGTGTGGGGTGGGAAAAAACCTTATGTTAAAAGTCCTATCTTAGTTTATAGGCCATTATTTAATGTTGTGTATTAAAAGCTAGATATTGTTCAATAAGATACTAAGATTTTGAATCATTTGGTTTTCATCCTATAAATGTTGTGCCAAATATTTTGTCATTTAGTAAAGTGAATGAGAAAAAATCATTTAGTGTTGAGTTGAAGGGTAAGTTCACTAGAGATAAATCATGGTACATTTCTAGTTCTTTAGTGTGGGGTGGGAAAAAACCTTATGTTAAAAGTCCTATCTTAGTTTATAGGCCATTATTTAATGTTGTGTATTAAAAGCTAGATATTGTTCAATAAGATACTAAGATTTTGAATCATTTGGTTTTCATC